>JAMZAV010006759.1:0-80079 GCA_024449915.1 Sweltsa coloradensis | reverse complement strand
TTTTTTTTTATTTTATTGTGAGTAGTTATGAATTTCTTATACCAAAAATTTTGAATTATCATTACGGTGCTTTCAGCTATGTGCATGATTGTATTTTAATCATCAATAGTTATACCTTCGAATCTCATCTCATTAATATCGCTCATCCTAGCAATTTCATCTTGAATCCATTGTGCAGCCTGGTTGTGTGCTCCCGGGGTTACCCATATTCCTGTCCAAAACTCTTCTATCTCTGTCTTAGTTGGTGTTCCATTTCCTATTTTTTCTTCGGTACTAGATAGTTGTTGGTAAAAAAAAAAGTTTGTCTTTCTTAAACATTGGGTTTGGTTCTTTTCTAATACTACATTTTTATATCTTTTTAATTTTTAGCTAGAGCAACTTACTTTGTTTAAGTGTATCCAAATATTCGTGAATGAATTCTTTTAAGTGTTTCATGCTTTGCGTGAACCTTAAATCTTCAATTATTTTGCAGTATCTTATCACATTTTTAGATCGATTACCCATTCGGTATTGTTCCAGTCGACCGATATCTCTCCTAAGCTCAACGATTCCCCAAACTGGGCGCTTTCCCCATTTCGTACTTTTCTTCTCCTGTTTTGGCTTTGAAGATGTTGCAGATTAATTTTTACCTTTAAGCCCAAATATCTAACCTCTGCTACAGCGGCACAATAAATTGCCGCATGAACGTCTGCAAAGATAGTTTCGTCTTGTGTTTTAATCTGTAAAATATGTGTGTTCATTATGTGTACCGCTGTCTTTCATTTCCTTTGAATGCTTGGTTTAGGTATGTATGGTCTTCTGTTTGGTTGTATGTGCGCAAACTCTGACATGGCTGTTGTAAATGCTAAAGCTAGGATGTTCTTAGTTTGATCATGTCAGTGTATTTTCTATTGAGTTATGCATATCTACCTCTTGTGTTTGATGTCTATTTGTTCTGGTATCTTGATCTTCTGGTTGGTTTGGTATTTCTAGTGGTTCGGGGACGTTCTGGTGGGCCTGGACGTTCTGGTAGGTTTGGATGTTCTGGTAGGCCTGGACGTTCCGGTAAATCTGGATGTTCTGGTTGGTCTGGACGTTCTGATAGGTCAGGACTTCGGGTTGGTCTGGAAGTTCTGTGTGTGTCTGGTAGATTTGAAAGTTTCTTGCAGGTATGGCAATACCGGTTATTTCTGGTAGTTCTAGTAGCTCTGGTTTTGAAGTGGTCTTCTTCTTCTTCTTCTCTTTATTATTATTATTATTATTGATTTATTATTATTATTATTATTATTATTATTATTATTTTTTATTATATTATTATTATTATTTATTATTATTTTCTTGCTTTGATGCTTTCACAGCCCGAAATATTAGAGAAATCAAATTTTTTACGAGCCCATTTCGCTGTGTTCGTTTTTTATTAAATTACCTGACTTTTTCGAAAACGACTGTGCGTACTCATCATCTGAGGCAACACTGAAAAACTTTATATTTGAGATTGTTTTTGTTGAATTCTTTTGCTTCTTCTTTGGCTCTGATTGTCATTGTCCAAAGAACTAGAAACATCTTGACTTCCTTGATGCTGCTGCTGCTGTTGTTTGTTTGTTGTGTTGTTGTTGTTGTTTGTTGTTGTTGTTTTGTTGTTGTTGTTATTGTTGTTGTTGTTGATGTTGATGTTGTTGTTGTCGTTGTCGTCGTCGTCGTCGTCGTCGACGGGCGTCTTCTTGAGAGTAGTTTCCCCATCATCGGACTCCATGTTTTGCTTAATTTAAAACCACCAATATCCCCATTAAAATTATTGGGTGCTTGGCAATTTCAATTGATTCTCTTATGAGTCGAGGAAAAAGGTTTTCTTCTGTGCATCAAATTTTAGTATCTTCAAAAAGGATCTTGTGCGTGGGATCATTAGCATTTTCCACCACGTGTTTTGCTATTGCCGAAAGGTCCTCTCTGTAGTGGTTGCAGTGTGCTTTATGTTCTTTAATTCTAGTCCCAATTGTAAGACAGGTTTGTCCAATGTAGACCGAATCACATTTACAAGCCCCAACAACAACAACAACAACAACAACAACAACAACAACAACAACAACAACAACAACAACAACAACAGCAGCAGCAGCAGCAGCAGCATCAAGGAAGTCAGATGTTTTTAGTTCTTTGGGGCAATGACAATCAGAGCCAAAGAAGAAGCAAAAGAATTCAACAAAAACAATCTCAAATATAAAGTTTTTTAGTGTTGCCTCAGATGATGATACGCACAGTCCGTATCGAAACGTCAGGTAATTTTTTATTATTATTATTATTTTTATATTATATTTTTTTATTATTATTTTTGAACGATTGAACGATTGAGTCTATTAGAGACCTCGATTCCGGCTGCGAGTGCGAGAGTGCACACCGTACTAAAAGAATGCTATAATAATATTTTGGAGACTTCAACGAGCGGAGCATTGCTTATCTGTGTTTTCATTAAATTCTTTTCTACAAACATTATTTATGGGTCCCAATAAGAACGCATAGTGCGTAAGCAACAAGGAAAATTAAAATTGGAATTGTGACCAAAAGAACATATTTTACGAAAACAAATTCAAGGAAAGAAATTTGTATTTATGGGAAAACAGTAGTGGTTAAATGAAGTGTGATTTGTTGGCTAACTAGCGTATGATAACCAATTCAATTATGAAGAGTAGACTAAATAGTACAACATAATATTTGTCGTGAATAAGAAAATTTTAACACGGGGAATAAAATGGTAAAATGGAGAAACGAAATTTGTGAAACAAAAAACAAAAAACCAAAAACGAGAAATAAGAAAATGTACAATTTAATAAAGATTATTAACAAAAATTAAATCCAAACAGTATCACCGCTGGTCAATCATACTGAAACCAACTATGGTATATACGGATAGTACAAAATCATCTTTCCCGTTTGCCTTCTTGGTGAATGCATAGAAATACCAGAGCATTCCTTTAATATCCTCTCGTCCTCATTGCAATGTTGAGGCGCCACACGAAGAAGAGAAAATATACACTACATTGTCTGCAGTTTACCTCCAGGCCTGATGGATCCATATTCGTAGCTAATCTCTTCGCATACCTCTTCATTTCCACGCTCGTATCAGCTGCTTCTTTGTTTGAAACAAGAAAGAGCTTCAAAAACCGCAAAGATATTTGCAAAGTTTCGTCTCGGGTATAAAATAAAGATTAATTATGACGTCACTGTTCGTAGCCGAAGCTAATGATTTATATCTTTCATTACAGCCACATGCAAAGCATAATTTATTTAAACATGGTCGATCCTTTTCTGTCCTGTCTTTGTAATTCAAATTTTAGAACACATTGATTCATTGATTTTCCCGCCTTCTCGGTACTTGAATCTGCAACACGATCGTCGAAAATCGGTCGGATTGCGAGAGAGAGAGAGAGAGAGAGAGAGAGAGAGAGAGAGAGAGAGAGAGAGAGAGAGACTGCGTCAAGGTCGTAGCGTGAGGTCTAGTTGATGGTGAAGCGAGCGTCTCTACTACCGTCTACAGGTCTGCTCGCTGCGGGCATTGAGGTAATTATAATGATCAGCAGTGCCATCTTACGGCGTACAACCGACTCAGTGCCCCAAGCCACGACCTTAACGCAACCGTTTCGTAAGCCCCAGCCTCACTGTGGCGGTTATGTACCACACTGAAGCAACACGCAAAGAGGTTAATCGAGACCTATACCCACAGATTGTTAGGTAACTGACTCGTTTTATTGCGTTGAAATGAGAATTCTAGGAAATGTACATTTCGCAATTTAAGGGTCCCATTATTGATTTTGTGTATTTATTTTATACTTATTTTTTTATTAATCTATTAATAACATTATTTCAGGATTATACGACAATCAATCCAGAAATAACAGAATCCACATCGACGGGGTATTGAACTCTGGTCTCTTTTATATAAAATTTTTAATTTTTGGATTGATTTTACCTACACATCTACACACCCTACTAAAGTGTTTCCCGGTTATTTAAATTGAAAAATTTATTTACAAAGTTATACTTTCGCGACCCGATATAATTTGTATAATTAACATTATTATTTGTTTCATCTTTACTACCGTTTTCATTTACTGTTACAAAAAGCATTAGGAATCATTAAAATATCGACTCACTTTCGTTAAAGTGATAAATGATTTTTAAGTCACATGGATGTTAAAAAATATTCTAAATCAAGCATGTTGTTATGGACAATGTAAAGCATCAAATTCAGTTTTACCACTAAAAATATATTTGTCAATTTTTTTTTTTTAGGAAGTGAAATCAGCTGATTCGTAAAGTTCTAGATAAAGAAATCAAACTTTACAAATCAAGGAACGAAAGTGTGGGTGGGTGGGGAGGAAGGGGGTATAGATTTTATGTAGACGTGGAATAAAGTAACAAAGTGTTTAGTTTTAAGTAGTGGCGACTCGTGCTATTGTGGCGCTGTTGCTGTAGCACCAGCACCATTAATCGTCCATCTCCATTACACTGATTTTTTGATAAGTTCAATATGTATGTAGGGTTATTGATAAAATTAAGTATTCAAAAGTATCCGGCGGCTGTCAAGCTGCAGAGATGACGCTGATGGTCAACTTTTTCATACCGCGTAGTACAGGGTGGTGATGGTTTTGAACCAAGCATATTATGTAGAAACCTGCGATGTGCTCCGCACTGAATTCGACGACTTTTAAGCCCTTTTAGCACGCAACGACAGGGAACGACACGGGTAAAACGAAACGCAAACCGGTCTTCTGGTGCTGTCGGGACTCGCGCACTCGGGCTCTGTTAGGTTCGCCCGCTAGCCTCACACCCTTGCAATCACTTCACTCGTCAGTCGTCAGTCTTCAACCCTACAGCAGTCGCTGTAGGTAATTGTTGTTTAATTTAAATTGATTGCAGTTTAATTGTTATTCAATTTTTTAATTGTGTGGAGGGGGTGGGGGGGATTGTGACAACCTAACACACCCCTCCTTCCCTTCCACAAAAAACCCATATGCATATTTAGTTTGCTGTATATTAGAACCCCTGTTCTAATGTCCACGAGCCGCCCTGGTTTAAGTTTTGTCGTACAGCTAGAATCGCTTAGATCTACACAGGGGTGGCTCGTGGACATTAGAACGGGTTTGCTAATATACACAACGTAAATCTGCTATGGGTTATGTTGAAGGGAAAGGAGGGTGTGTGAGGTTTGTCACAATACCCACCCTCCCCACAAAATTAAAAATAATTGAATAAAATTAAACTGCAATCAATTTAAAATTAAACAAAAATTTTACCTACACGCTGCGTTTTTTAAGATTGACGACTGATAGTGAAGTGATTGCAAGGGTGCGAGGCTAGCGGGCGAACCTATACAAGCCCGAGTGCGCGAGTCCCATAGCACCAGAAGCCGGTTTGTGTTTTTTTTTTACCCGTGTCGTTCCCTGTCTTTGCGTGCAAAAAGGCAAAAAACCAATGGGGAATTCAGTGGGGGGAGCCCCCGGGCAGGTTTACTAAAAAAAAATTTATCTTGGTTTTAAAAAATTTTTTTTTTTGGGTTTTTTTTTTTTTGGTTTTTTTTTTTGATTTTGGGGGTTTTTTTTAATTTTTTTTTAAAAATAAAATTTGTTATCAAAAAATCAGTTTAATGGAGAGGGATGATTTAGGGTGGGGGGGGCCAAAAGCACCAGCGCACAATAGCAAGTCGCCACGGATCTACAGTATTTTGTATTTAGAATGTTAACCTCTTCTTCATGTTCATCCTTTCAAAACCAATGTATTATTTACATCAAATTTATCCAAGTGCATTTTAACTCTACAATTACGAAGCCATAAGATTACTGTTTTAGGTTTGTGATTTTAAAAAACAGCATTACATTGGAAAACCCCTCCATAATGAATTGCCAGTTTCCGTTATTGAACCTGCAATCTCCTGATTCCTGAATCAGAGTTACTTGTGAGAAGTAATCGCTTCCTCTATCGGTGTTGTTGCATTTGCATGCCCAATGCAATGTTGCCTCTTCTTGTGGCGACTCAACGGCTGTGAGCCTCCCGTACAAAGAGTTTAGCCGTGTCCAGTCATATTGTTGATATTAATTAAGAAAATTGCCTTCATGTTGTAGCATTTTTTGTGTTATATGTAAACTTAAATCAGGGGTTACGATATTTTCAGTGTAAAAACAGTGGAAACAATGGGATAACTCAAAAGTGTTAACAACACTCTCATGGGTGTATGCATATTACATTATGTCTTAAAGTGTTAAATATCTGGAATTTTGCGTAACGTACCACATTTTGTAAATTTATTCTTGTACCCAGTATTTTTTGTATAATTATCATATTTCTAGCAGTAACGCGTGTATTTGCATTCATTTCATTTAAATTATTCATTTTAATTCATTTCTTTTAAGTGAGGTTTATAAGAGGCAGGCATTGAATTTCGAGTTTCTTGGTGGTCTATTATGCAGTCCTGCATGTTTTAATGCATTTTTTTAAATATTATATCTACCAAAGACCACGTATAACAACAGCTGCGTGGTTTTTTCAAATAAAAATATCTTCAAATTGATGAAAGATTTGGTGTTGATGTTTTGTATTTTTACCATGTACTAATCAAAATAGGTGTATTAAATAAAAATAAATACATATTTAAATATAATTTTAGTAGAAAGGTTGCCCCTTTTTTAATTTCTGTCTAATACAACATAATAGGACATAGTCCCTATATAAAACCCAAGGGTTTAAACCCCAAAAATATTAAATTATGCCAATACGACAGGAGCCAATTTCTTTGCCTACGAAAATTTGAAAAAGGGGTTTTTCAAACTTGGTTAAAACAACAAATTATCCCGACTCTTTTACTGGAATTTTAAGCTGACCAAATAGCAAACACCCTATAAGAACTTTAACTTTTAACCACTGGGGTATTGTTTATTGGGGGATTTTTTCTTTGGGTCCCCCCCAAATAAAAACCCTTCTAATAACTGAAAATTATACCCAGATTTTACTATTACCCTAAATTTCGAATACATCAGACAATGTACTTGAAGTGGACACACTGTAACAACGATTAGGTTAAAGGTTGTCAGTGTAGGTGGAAGAAATGCCCATACATGTACGTTGATGTGTGTGTAGGCTAATAATTGGCCGCCATATTTCAAAAAAAAAAACTTCCCATCTCAAAATGCAATCTTCAATAAATCACTCACCTTGATTTATTAAAATGAAAATTTTATTACTCTTTATGAAATATGTTTGAAACATTTAATCGGTTCTTTATAAAGCATCATGTGGTGGTTCTATCTGATTCTGGGAAACGGAGCGCGTTCGGAATTTATTGGTTATTGTGGTGCTTTTGATTTTAGGAAATTTTCCCTTTGGGGGCTCTGGGTTTGATCCCGACTGACTGGGGCCCCCTACTGTTTACCCAAAGAATACGGGTAGGACCCCGGGCCAACACACCGCTGCACAGGGGGTTTTGGGCTTTGCATCCTGACTGACTGGACCCGCTACTGTTTACCATACGAGATACGGGCTAGGCACCCCGGCAACACACCGCGGCACAGGGGGCTCTGGGCTGACTGGACTCGCTACTGTTTACCATACGAGATACGGGCTAGGCACCCCGGCAACACACCGCGGCACAGGGGGGGCGCAGAATATTAGATAAGTAATTTTGACATTTGGGACATTTGCAAGAAAAAGGGATGGAATTTAGCTTGCAGACAAAAATGTTTATTTTTGCAATATAGAAATTTGATTTGAACGAGGGGTGAGGGGAATTAGATAACAGTTATTTTTAAAACCAAAGAAGTCAAAAGTTAAACCCATTTCTCGCGGTTCTGTCGAGTTTGGGCGAAAAAGTGGGAAATTAATAAATTGTTGAACCCACAAATTTGCCAACATATTGGGTTACTTAAAGTCAAATTATTGATATCTCTCATTTTACCTAACTTGAGGAAATATCCTGAAAGTGTTCAATTTTAATGGACAATGAGTATTGTGGGTACTATAATATAGAAGTGATAAGTTGATATATATATATTTTCAAGAAACCTCACAAACTATCGAAACATAATAATATTATACCAAGATTGCCCTGTCAATATACCCAGGCCATAATATCAGTCCTCTCCATAGTCGATCATTTTCTTTCGTGATCTTGTGGCTAACTATAGATCCGTGCTGTTTTTTTTTTTTTTCAATATTTTCAAATTCAAAGTTGTCTTGTAAATTAATTATTCCTCCTTTCTTTTTCAGTTATTTAACTGTGATAGACGTTAAATATCAAATGATAATAATAAATAACCTCATCTAAATCATTATACATGCCTTTCCTGCTACTGCAGGATCAGTTTTTGGTTTGCACCAAATTTTTTCCCACGTTTTTTACCCTACAATAGTACTCTTCCACATCTTCACAGTCTCTTGCTCCAAGTCATCTTTTAATCTCATTCATCCACTTCTCCTTCTTCAATTATCTGCATACTTGTTTGGAGCAACCTAATTTTCCCTTTTTTTCTTATTCCTACCACCAATTTTCCTTCCAACATCTTCCCAGCTCTCTCTTCTCTCCCAATCTCCTTTTCTTCTTCTTCAATCATATGTCATACATTTTCTTGGCATCCTATTTCACCTTAGTTTCTTATGTCATACCATCTCACTGTCCTTCCTATGCATCTTAACTTCTCTTTCCCACCAGCATTCCTCTAATGGCTACTAAAGTTTTCTTCAGTTTCAATACGCGAATGCGATGATGATAGAGCCTTTTTTAACAGCCGTTATATCGCTTTGTTTATTCACGTTCTCCGTTTCAAAATATATAAATATAAATTCCAAGTAAGTTCACGTTCTCCGTATCATTAACGATAACTTTTAGTGAGTTTCTTTATGACTGTGGCAGAGCTATAGGAAATGAAACCTTTATAGGATAGTGCAGGTACACATATAGTAACCACCTCTTTTCAAAATCTCCACAGTTAAATTTGCCACTTTTTCATCCTTTTAGCCCGGGTAAAAAGCTGCTTTGTTTTTCGGAATCCCTACTAAATTCGAACAATGACAAGGATTTTTGTAACCGTTCAAAAATTAAATTGTGTATAAAAACTAAAAAATTCACAAATTTGTGGGATGTTCCGGATATTTTGCTTGCCTTTAGTAGATTCAATTTGAACACGTAAAAAAAAAATTGCAAAAATTTATCTTTGAAAATTTTTTTTTTCAGGTTTGATATCAATTTGGAATCCAATATCAGCAATTGTTTCCTAAAATATCAAGGAAAATATCTTTGAAAAATATAAAATTCTTTAAAAATCACAAATTTCACATTTTTAACGTAAAAGGTGAGATTTTGGGTCCCAAGTTTTGCCCAATAATGGGTTAACAAGTAGCAATTCCGCGTATTTATTTTCGATTATAATCGATTGTCGATTGCTCATAAAGATGTTGAATATTATATTGTAGTGTATTATATCGATTGTTGTGTAGTGTAACAGGTAACGTGAACATTTTCATTCCTATGGCTGTGAGTTCTCTAAAACCGTCTACCAACAAAAGATTCTTCATTATTGCAGCGGTCTTTAGCCCGAGTACTCTCCGAAATATTAGTATTCACAACAATGCTACGAGATTCGTTTTGTCCCAGCTCCTCCTTATTTTACGATGTTCCTTGAGCCGGCGGCCATGTTGGTTGGAGTGCATGCATTAAACATGAACCACCGCCTGCGCTAGCTGGCTCGCGAGGACTTCCTGCTAATTGGGAGGGCGGTGTGTGGTGGACAGATGACCCGACTGTACGGTGCTCTAAAGCATTGGGCTACTACTTAGAATATTATCAAAACAATAATAAAAAACAATATATTGTAGTAAGGGCACCTACATTATGGTTTCAGTATTATTCCCACATTAATTTTGTATAATGGTAGTAACCTAGTGATTAATATTATTTATAATTTTTATTATTGAATGAAAGCAATTAGGTTTGTTCGTTCGTACACACTTTTGTGAAATGAGCCATTTTGGTCCGTTCGTCTGCTTCAGTGTTAAAACTGGCACTCTAAAAACACTAGCCTAGAAGCCGGTGTAAAGTGTAGACACTGACTTTTTGAGTGTTAACACTTTAGGTCCGCGAACGAACAAACCTAATGTCGTAAAAGTTTGCTCCGACTGGGGATAGAGCCCAGAAGTTCCGGCCAGTCGGAGCAAACTTTTACGTGTATTGCTATCATTCAATAATTGCATGCCCTCAAAGTGGGCTTGTGCTTAAAAATCTGGTTTTCATTGTAATAATAATATTAGAAACTGACATTCGAATCATTTCAAAACGAAAACACAACTAAATCGCATTTTTCAAATTTTAAAGTAACCGAAAAATGAAAAGAAACTCTATTACATACATCATATTTCGACACTTTGTTATTTATTTCGGTTCAGAGCTTTGCACATGAAAGTCTGAAAATTGTTCGGCAATTTTTAAAATGTAAGTATTTTATTTGTGATCGTGTTTTTGTTATTACCTAAGTGTTTTGTTTTTTGTTATTGTCCCAGCAAAATACAATGCTATTTTATTTACGTTCCCATGACAAATTATCTGTATGCTTTATTTATTTATTTATTTTATTTTATTTATTTATTTAACGTCTATCCTATTCAGTTATAAAAACTGATTTACAAAGGAGGACAACTAAATAAATCTAATTACATAGATGCAGAAACAACAATAAATTACATTTTCGTAAATATTTGAAATAGTAGCATTACAACAACAATGCATTTAACACAAGAATTTTGGTAATTATGCCAGCAGTGGCGTAACTACGGGGGGTGAGTGCCCGAGGGGGTCGACCTCCCCCAAAATTCGGTCAGAGGGGGGCGAGGGGGCACAATTTTATTTGACAGAGGTATTTTATTGAGATATTATATAAATATTGATATTTTCTTATTTAATAATTTGATCATAAATCTTTTATAAAGTTTTTGTCATAAAAAAAACTTAACAAAATACTCCTATCCCACTCTTATAATCGGGAAAAATTGTGGGTCTGTGCGCTCCGGATCCGCATCAACTGGGGGAGGGGGACCCCCCCCATTTGTTTCCAACCATGTACTTTACCGGTTACCCAGGAAAGAGCGTATACCCATATATTATTTTGAGATGACACCACTGACTGTACCCCCATACCCCTTCACTAGTTGTGCTGACCATTGATCTTTGGAGGTTACAAATATTTCACCCCCCCCCCCACCCCCACCCCGAAAAACAAGAGCTAGCTACGCCACTGACTGCCAGTATGGAATGTTAATAACAAATCATTGTTAACACTGGTATCGAAGTATCTCGACGTTCAGTACTATTTCACGGACAACTAAAATATTATGTCATTCACTAACACTTTGCCATTTTATATAAATCACCTAAGTTCCATATTATGTTTCGCATAAGAGGGCGTGGCTAGCACTGTGTGTGTGTGCGCGCATGCCCTGTGATAAGAAGATAGAAGATAAACAGTTGCAATTATAGTCCACCATTAACCTCAAACAACGCATGTCGTTCGAATATCCATCACTGTGTTCACATATTGTTTCGGCACAGAAACACATGCCATCAATAACATCCCCATTTATTACAGCCAATCAGCATCTTTACACAACAACGTCACTTTCATTTTCATATTAATTAACATTTAACAAAATTTACTACCATTATTAAGTTTAAAGAATGGCAAAACTTAATTTTTTATGGGATTCGATTGTAAATCACAAAGAGTTTATGCAAATCATCTGGTGGCCTGTTGCGATGTGATGTGATCCTACGCACTTGATTATACTTGGCTAACGAGCGATCGGGCGAGCGGGCGAGGTCCCTAGCGGTAGGGTGTGGCGCTATAGGCTATAGGGTGGGGTACATCTGCACTAAGAGGAAACTCTGTCTATGGTAACCGCTCGAGTTCGAAGTTCGATTCGATATCGATTTAAACGAATTGAGCGATAAAGCTGCCAAATACATCGACTTTTCGATTCGAAGTTGATGTAGCAAAACGATTACGATTTCGATTTGAGTTCGACTTCGGGGAAGTAACTCCTCACGTAACTCCCATTTAGTTATCCATAAAAACGAGTTACGCATTTTCTAAATTGCTACCTCTGCTATATATTATAAGCGAGCGAAGCGGGCGTTTTCTTTTGCCTCTGTCGGAAAAATTTGTCACTCGTTTTGTTTTGTTTTTTTTTTGTTTTTTTTTTGTTTTTGTTTTTTTGTTTGTATGTCTCGCCATAACGTTCGAACGGAGGCTCGGATCGAGTTGAAATTTTGACCATCCGCAAGCTTTGTTCTCGATTGAATGCCATTTGTTTTGTGGCAAAATCGTTCAAAAAGTTAAAAAGTTACATTAAAGTTAATTATCGAAAGTTTTTTTTTTCAAACTAACCGGCGACAAAATCTGAGATAGCCAAATCATTTAGAATGTCCGTCCGGTCACGAATATGTTAATTTTAGTTTGATCCGATAAGTAGTGTAGATGGAAATTACATTATAACAAAAGTAACGTTGCAATGGCAACGAAAAGACGCGCGAAGTTTCTAATGCACTGCCACCTAGAAGTAATCAAAATACTTTCGAGGAAGCAGTGTATTATTTGTCACCAAAGAGTTTAAATATTTTTCCCAATGAGTCAAGGTCCTCTAGATGGCGGTGGATTTTATCCACAAAGTAAAGATTTACATACGGGTTTACCCAAATACCTTGGCAATAATAAATAATATCGGAAACATGGCCCTGTGGACAGCGAACGTCGCAAATTTTAAAATTTAAAAAAATGTGACTTGTGGGTCTAGCTATAGCACGTGCTCGCTTATCAACGCGTCCAACTGAGCGTTTCCTAGTTAGTTATATTTTTACTCCAAAATGGGTTTGCTTCTATAAACATAAATTTTCTGTAACTCTGTCCGTTCGTCTGTAGAAGTGCAATACGTGTGTCAAGTGAGTTGACATTGCGATTTTTTTTGCATTGCCTTTTAATTTAACAAGGATGATAAACAAAATGTTTTTGGTGACCCTACGAGTAAGCGGGGGTGGAGGGGGTAAACACGTGCCAGGTACCACCACCATTAAAGAATGCAAGGTAATACAAGGAACTTATTGTAGGTTTGGCCTTACCCTTACCCGGTGCCGCATTGCATTGCAACTTATTTTAATTCATCAAGAACACTAATTTCTCTAAATGCTCACTCTACGCTTTTATAACCACAGTACGTCCTTGTCCAAATCCCATCCCAAAAATCCCGATATTATCACTTATCACTTATAGGAGTTTTTTCATTTTTTTTTGCACTACAAATCCTTGCCTTTGATTATGTGCTTCGTCGGTTTTTATGCTTACTTGAACCAAATATTCATAAATTATTCATTCGATGAAGGAAAACTGTAAAAGTCAAGTCATGACTCGTCATGTTTCGACTGATGCTTTACTCAATCAAGCGTCGTATACAGTCAGTCAGTCAGTCAGTCAGCCAGTCAGTCAGTCAGTCAGTCAGTCAGTCAGTCAGTCAGTCAGTCAGTCAGTCAGTAAGTAAGTAAGTAAGTAAGTAAGTGAGTAAGCAAGTAAGTAAGTAAGCAGGTCTGTCTGTCTGTCTGTCTGTCTGTCTGTCTGTCTGTCTGTCTGTCTGTCTGTCTGTCTGTCTGTCTGTCTGTCTGTCTGTCTGTCTGTCTGTCTGTCTGTCTGTCTGTCTGTCTGTCTGTCTGTCTGTCTGTCGGTCTGTCGGTCAGTCGGTCAGTCGGTCAGTCAGTCAGCCAGTCAGTCAGTCAGTCAGTCAGTCAGTCAGTCAGTCAGTCAGTCAGTCAGTCAGTCAGTCAGTCAGTCAGTCAGTCAGTCAGTCAGTCAGTCAGTCAGTCAGTCAGTCAGTCAGTCAGTCAGTCAGTCAGTCAGTCAGTCACTAAATTTGATTGATTTGATATTGCTTAACGTCTCATATTAATGCACTACGGCTATTCGAAACGATAGGTGGTGATAGATAAGGAGGAAACATGAATAGAAAGGATGAGGGGAAACCCGGTACCGGCACGTAGCTTACTCCTTTCGAAAAGTACTAAGGGGACCAACAGCTTTACGTCCCATCCGAAAGGATGGTGTAACCTTGACAATTGACAGTCATATCATTGAGTATAACACCTTTTCTATACTCGATGGTCATATAGGTTCATGGCAGGGTGCGAACTGCGAATTGATGGGGGTGGGAGGATTTCCCCCTCTGGTAATTTCATACCTGGCTCTGTTTTACTGAAAGGTATCCCCGCCGGGGATGGCTAAATCCCCACCTCTGAATATCCAGCTCATCTCATCTCATATTACATGATTTTATCTCGTAATGTTAATAAACTAGGAAGCTTCGCAAACGCTTTTTCAGGCGCGTTGTTGGATGAGCGTATGTTTTTTTAAACGAAAAAAGCCTAAAATTGCGATTTTCAAGAGGAATTATTTTTCGATGCGCTCAAATTTTACACAAATATATAAATTCATAAAATTGAGTTTCTGTGAAAATATCATTACAATCGGATAAAGCATGTAGATGTTATAAGTCGAAGAATTTTTTTAACGAAAAAAGCGTCAAATTGCGATTTTCATAAGAAATAATTTTTCTATTGCGCACAAATTCACACGAATATTATTCATAAATTAAGGTTTTGTCAAAAAATATAAATCGCGATAAGCAGTAGGTATTTAGTCGAAGAATTTTTGTAAAAACGAACAAATCAGTAAAATTGCGACTTTAATGAGAAATAATTTTGATTGCGCTCAAAAGCGTGCAGTTCTAAGTTAGAGATTCGAAGGCCTCCATAAATTAATCGAGCATTGAGTATCGCTTTAGCCGATCGTGTAGCAAACGACAATAAAAAATATCTGTACATTTTTTCTCAGTGATAGTTAAGGAATCTTCGCTTCGCTCATCCAATGATGCGTCAATTTTACATATATTCCTTTCAAAATAATACCTCAGATCGCTTCTAATGCCATCTCGAGGGCAATAATATCCCCAACATTTTACTCAGATCGTTTCTAAGGCCATCTCGAGGGCAATAGGGATAATACCTTTTTAAAAAATTGCCTCCCTATGCCCCAGACCCCTTACAGTGCACACATATACTATACTTGGCCATCCACTCTCTGACAAGCCGTCAATTCGCAACCTGGGATCCTCCATTTACCCGGATTGTCGAGCAGACGTCGAGGAGAACGAAGCCGTTACACTAGCTCTCGAACCCTCCGTCTAATCTAACCAGCCGCCGGTATACGTATGTTTCAGGGCAGAGCGTTCATCCACCCTACCCCTGACCAAATGCAAAATGCTCTGACGAAAGAACCACTCGGATTTTGGCAAATTCCTATTCGTTTGGCTGACTGACACCAAATATGTTTGAAAATATGGAAAATTGTCACGGAAGCAGAAATGAAGGGCTTTAGTCACTTTTGTAAATTTAATTTAATTTTTTTTGAACTAACTTGGTTTTCATGATTTTGGATTTTGTTTTTGACCAAAATTGAACATTTTTTTGTGATGTGGCTACTTAATGGAAATTATTGTCAATCTACCAATGTAGAGCTATGTCCAGTCTCTGCATGTTAATTTGACAACTTTGCTCATGTCGGATACATTCCTGGACGAGCAAATAAAGCTATTTGCCAATTGCCAATATGTGTCCAATTTGGATGAGCGAAGCGAAGACTTCAATTTCACTCCCCCCCCCCCCCCCCCCCCCGAAAAAATTATAGCTCAGTATTGTTTTTTTTCTTGTTTATTGCGTTCTACCGGGCAAACGACATAATTATGCGATCTTTACGAAAATTGGAGGAGACCTTCGAAATCTCTGAACTTAGACCTGCCAGTTTTTGGGTTCAATCGAATAAATAATTCTCGTGAATATCGTACTTTTACGATTTTTTTTACGATTTTTAATGCGATATTTTCGTGATATTTGGGCCGATTCTGACCACACGGGTGGGGCTACAGCGTTCATATTTTACATGAACATTAAGATAATGGTGATGTATTACCTTTTGAAAGAAAAAGTTGGAAGTGTTAGCCAGAATTCATAGAAATAAAAGTTTTAATATTAGTTTTTTTAGGTGCATAATAACAAGTAACTATATAGAAACTTGACAACAATCACCTACAATGCGTACAAAAAGCAAGTCTTCGGGCCTCCAGACATTTTACATTCTATTAATTCGTATAACCATAGCAAATAATACCACTTTATAAAAATTAGCCTAATTTATCAAAAGTGATTTTGCAATTGTATTTAAAAAGGCAAAGAGATCCCACGCATACTAAAAACTTACAAAAAAGCTCATCCATCAACGCGACTTAAAAAAGCGTTCGCGAAGCGGCCTCGTTACTTCATATTGCTTGCAAAGTTGTGATTCAGTGGATTACATTAGCTGATAAATACATTTCTCATGGAAACCTGTAGTCGTAAAAGGAATGTCCAAGAGCTGTTTAAGAGGACTCAATCCCTTTTATTCACTTAAAACGTCCGAAGAAAACCTCGGACAAAACTTTCTTTTAAGATTGCAGTTGGCGGGATTCGAACTTGTGGCCTCGCACACGTTCGTCGGCTACGCATGAGCCTCTACTGTCGGTATAACACTCTACATACAAATCAGCACATAGTTCTTTATTTTATTTAATTAATTAAAAATAATATTACGATTTGACAGTGCATATTGGCTTTACAAACGAAAGGTGACATAAAAACAATTTGACTAGTTTATTATTCTTTGACCCGTCATTTTTTGTATAGTCTTCATAAGATAACAATAAGCAAAGCAATCAAATGATATTTGCATCTTGTTCGCACTTTTCACGATAATTACAAAACTTTGTAAACGTTGAGTACAGGTTTTTTCCGGTGAGCATTTGATTTTTTAATTCCTTGACATTTTTTAAAAAATTGAATAGCCTCCTCAGATAATATTATAATATGAATGGTGAAGAATAAGAATCATGGCACAGTTTTTTTTCTACTCCTTTGCACTATTAGTCTCAACCACCTCCCGCACAACCATATACCCATTTCGAACATTATGTCATATTCTAACGAATATGCACGCCAAGACTGATGATTTTGTCTTCAGAAAATCGCTATCATTCTTAGCATTAGGTTCGGCATTTAAAAGATTTTCGTGGATGGAACAACGATGCGAAGAACCATGCGAGCTTTGTGAACACTCTAAACATTCTAAATTACCCGCATTATCGACTTTACAAAAGTCTTTTACCCGAGATATTTTCGAGCGATAAACAATACCGCAGGTGGCAGCACTTCATGACTTTTCGAAACGCAAAGCATTGACTGCTGCATCTGCCAAACCAATTCAAATGAATTATATTTATGCATTATTTGGCTATGTGTTGTGTTGCCTATGATAATGCAATTAAAAGTTTTACCTTACCAGTTATAACAATGAAGTTTCTGGACATTTTCAGAGAGTTATAAATAAAGTTCGAGTAGATGCTTAAGAAACTTTGTTCTGAACACATGGTGCCGACAGAGTGTACAGTCGCTCATAACACTTACTTTTCAACGCCTATGTTGTAGAATCATAGAGATAGCCCCTGCTAATTTTTTTAAAGGAGAATGATTACACAGTGTAGACCTTGCCCTAAATTTCCTCCCCAGGCCTCCTCACCCTTCACCCATCTTCGAACATAATGTCATATTATTTCATATTGACGCCAAGACCTATGATTAGCTACGTTCAGATAAATCGCTTTCATTCTATGCTTAGGGTTCATGTGCAGAAAATTTTTCGTGGATGGAACAACGATGGAACCATGCGAGACTTGTGAACATCTCTAAACATTCAAAATCCCCGCATTTATCGACTTTACAGCGTTCTGTTACCCCGACGACTATTTTCGAGCGATCGAATACAAATACCGCCAGGTGGCAGCACTTCATTGACTTTTCGAAACGCAAAGAAACAGCTGACTGCTGCATCTGCCAAACAAATCAAATGAATTTGTTATTTTTGCATTATTTTGGCTAGTGTTGTGTTGGCCTAATACATGCCTTAAAATGTTTCCTACCAGTTCTCAACGAAGTTTCTGGACATTTTCAGACGAGTCTGATATAATAAAGTTAAGAGTAGATGCTAATAGAAACTTTGTTCTGAAACATGGTGCCGACATGAGTGTAAGTGCCTCATAACCTTACTTTTTTCAACGCCTATTTGTAGATAGAATGCTAGGCCCTAGGGTAGGCCCCTGGCCTAATTTTTTTTTAAAGGAAATGTTTACTGTAGACGTAGGTCCTAAATATTCACTTCCCACAGGGTCTAGCCTGGGGCCTTTTCTTAGTGGATATGAATTGATTGCATTACCCCCACCCACTGCTAAAACCCTGTGTGGCCTGCTAGGCTTGCCTAGGCCTAGGCCTAGCAACCGATTTGATAAGCTTGCCTCGGTGCGCTAGTATACGGAGGTTTTACCTGTCCTGTAGGCCTACGCCTAGACCGGTACTTCTTCGGCTAGGGGGGTCCAACTTTTGGAACTCTTTCGGTTGGTATGGACAGCTTTTAATCAGTAGGTAGGCCCTAGGCCTACTTTAGATTCAAAATAGCGACGTTAAAGGTTTTGTAGGTAGGCCTACTTAAAATTTAAAATAGCAACGTTAAAGGTTTTGTAGGTACACATAAAAAAAAACTGTCCATACCAACCGAAAGAGTAGGCCTACCCAACTTTTATACACTGTAACGGAAAGAATTTCGGGTGCACTCTTATAAAAAATATCCTAGAACTAGCACGGCAGGTAACTAGGCGGAAAGGTCGACTAAGGCCGCGTTCCCACAAATTGGTTTAGTTATAAGGGGATAGGAAATACGTGTTAAATTGTTTACGTTTTTGTCCTAAGAAATTGTTATAACAAAACCATAATTCTTATGACGGACCAATCAGACGTTTTGTTATTTATACGACGACCAATGAAAAGGAGTAACTTCATTATGACAGGCCACTGAAACATTACTAACCAATCAGGATATCGGATTTCTTGTTACCATAACAACCAATAACAATTTCTTAAGACTTAACCAAAGTTATGGGAACGCGGCCTAACCTAACGTAAGTAGTTTTGTAACGGAAAGGATTTCGGGTGTGTATGTTTTCATTGAAAAAAAAACAAGTGTTGAAAAGTTGGACCCCCCCAACCGAAGAAGTTCCCCTAGACCTAGGGTCTTTGAGGCTACAATTTGTTTCAACATTTTGTTTCTTGTCAATTATTTTAGTTACCGGTAGACCAGGCCAAGACATGCCAATATGTAAGGTTCAGGCCTAGGGCCTACCATTGTGTCATATGTCTAAGCCTCTATCTACAAAATTGTTACTAGGCCCTAGGCTTAGCCTAGCAAGCCATAGACCCTATGTCAACATTATGTAAGCAGGGTCTATATTATGTAGGCCTAGTAGCTAGGCCTACATTGTGTGAACCAATCATCTAGGCTAAACGTAAACCTACCTTTATTTGTTGAATAACTAATGTTTCTTTATACAGGAGGAACAGCGTGACAAAACATTTTTGAGTGCTGAAGATGAGAGGATAGTCTTACGCAGCTATGAGCTACACCTCAAAGACTTCTGTCGCCGGTTTAACCCTGCAATGCCACGAGCTGTCATTGGAACAGCTTTCCACTACTTTAAGAGATTTTACCTAAAAAATTCTGTCATGGATTTTCATCCCAAGGAAATATTGTGAGTGGTAGGCATATAGGCTTAGTGTGGTTGAGAGGAGACCTTGTTTTATTAAACCAATTCTTCTGACCATTTGATAAGTAGGCCTAGGCCTCCTAGGCCTACATGGTACATAGGTTTTGTCAAGTTGGTAGGCCTATGTTAAAAAAAGGTAGGCTACACATGATTATTGATCAACTAGGGAAACGCCAAAGTCGTTGATAGACGAGTGAGTGAGGTATGCAGTGGCGAGGCGTGACATTCGAAGGTGGGCATGCAATACAAAAAATTAATCATTAATCATTATGTAACAACAAATGCGCGCTTCAAGCAAGGGTTTGGTTGGCGGTAGGGAGTCGGGGGAGGGGGTGTGTGTCTTGTTAGGCAGCCCTAGCTACTGGACGAGAAGCGCACGGCTTTATAAATCATTTTCATTTTTGATCATAATTTTAATTTTCACTCAATCACGCGACTTATTTCAAATGATGAACTCTAGCAGCCTGTCTAACTTGACATTCTTTCTTTAGTTTATTGATAATCTGTTTCTCAAGAACAACTTTAACAACTTGAGTGTGTTTTTCAATCGTGAATGTGCTAAAATAAATAGTTAATGTCATAACTCGTATCTTTCAATCACATTTTTTTGTAAGTAGTTACAAAATTAATAATTTATGAATGTGATTAATTGATTACACACGAGATCATTAAAAATCTCAATACTTTTTAATCCTACAAGAGACAAGGGCGCCCGTCAAGATCCAGCTCCATGAAGAGGGAACCACTGGCACTTCGCACAGTAAGCGAGTGCGGATAACCCGCAAGACCCGTGGAGATGAATGCACTGGCCACACAGCTTATTTCTCAGCATTTCTACGGCGTTAGCCCATAAGTCGCGCTCTCTCAACCAGCCTCTTGCTCGCTCTAGTCAACCCAACCCCTGTGTTTCGCACAGGGGAATAAAGCTCTGACGACCGTAGCTTGCCTTCCACCTCAACCTGCAAACATCTGTCCCCGTGCGCTAGTGAAGCAGGCTAAGCGACTGGCTCCTGCTTTAGTCAACATATTCTACACTACGCGTAGCGCAATCCGCGAAGTTCAAAGTAAAATATCTGCAACGGGAGTAATAATGGGCAGGAACTAAATGAAGAAGTAATCATTTCAAAATAAATATATAATCAGTAATTATTGCTCAAAATATAAGGCATGCAGTGCATGCCTTGCATGCGCGGACGCCTCGCCACTGGAGGCATGTGTTGAGTACCCGGAAATATCCCTTTCCTCCCTAATCCTTAGTGATTTGAAAACAACTCAGGTGGTGCTGCAGGACGTCGTGTCCTGTGGCCAGCCAGAACTGCGCTGTTGCCACCTTTCTTGTCCAGGATTTGTCTGGCCCTTTGAGGACCTCGTCCCGGTCTTCCTTAGGATGTCTTGAGGCCCTCCTTGGCAAGGTTTTTGGCAGAGTTGTAGGAGATATTTATTTTTAAAAATTGAAAAAGTAAATTTCGGTTTCTAATGTTTTGAGTACAAATTTTGGTAATGTTTCTGCACAATTCTAAATGGGTAAAAAAACTTTAGGTAGGCCTAACCAACGTTTAAAAAATAAATAAAATAAATTTTAAAAAAATACGCCTTTCCGTAATTTTCCTTTTTTGGGGGTGGATTCGTATTTTTTTTTACTCCATCTCTGTTCACATAAAAAACATAAAAATATAGGCCTATGATGGGCCTGTGGGCACTGTAACGCCCGTCTGCTGGAACGTTATTTGGTTTATCAACAAATAAAATAAATTGTATTTAGAGTTTACCCACTCAGTTATACAACTGATTTTCAGTGGGGGACAGTAAAATATATCGCTCGGAATAGCAAGTTCGCCCTCTCGATAACAACATAGGCCTACACGCATTTCAGATGCCACACCTACAATCTGGTTCGGACTGCGAATTTCAAAACATCTTAAAACAAAAGTGACTTTTATAACGAACCGGTTCTGAATTCTTGAACCCGAAGTCATTCCTAGTAGACCTAGTAATGCAAGTTAAGTACCAGCACCTAGCTAATCTCCTTGTTGTGGCTGCTTCACAGAGTGACTTGCGTCTACCTGGCCTGTAAGGTGGAAGAGTTTAACGTGTCCATCATGCAGTTCGTCTCCAACATCAAGGGTGACCGCGAGAAGGCAACCGACATCATTCTTAACAACGAGCTTCTTCTGATGATGGAACTCAATTACAACCTGACGATACACAACCCGTTTCGACCGGTAGAGGGGCTGCTCATAGACATAAAGGTGGCTACTTTAAAGTGTTATTTACTACCCACTAAACTTACTATTTCATTATGGATAACTAGTTAAGAATTTACAGAGTAGGGCCTAACAGAAAAAATATTGGGTCAACCCTGACCTAAAAAAAATATTGACATATAGGACCTACTGGTTCTAAGTTTTACCAAATGTTGATAATTTTCAAGAGGTCCCGTCGGCAAAAATCTCCCATAAAAAATAATATTGTGACCCCATGACCTCAAGGAGAATTTTGGTCAAAAAATATTAGCTATGTTTACATGAAGGATTCAATGCTGTATTGGTATTGGATTGGATTCTGAGGTGAGCGTTTACATGTCATGAATTGAACAAGAGATTCGATCCGTTTTCAATACCAACGTTGGATCCAACCGATCGTTTCCTAGTTCCAAGTGATTACATGAAGGATTGAGAGGTCAGATCATATTCAATACCGTATTGAATCATCCATGTAAACATAGCTGTTAAAAAACATGTAGGCTACATCTAGGCACAAGGTCCTATTTAAATGAGTGGGCTAGTGAGCAAGGGTATGTGTGAGCAATTGTTCCATCAAGCATAATAACAAGGGGGCCTACCCTCAACATAAGATTTGAAATAAGGAGTCTTCACGAGACAGACATGTACACGGCACGCTCGTAAGCACTCAAATTCAAATGTACAACGCTCTGGAGAAAAATTGAAACGACATACGAGAATTATAAAATGCTCAAGACAAATATTTTTATGCAGAACAACATTACAACAAACAGAATTGATGTATGTAATAAACCCTACTATACACCATTGTTACCGGTATGCATAAAGTCTACGCAACGGGAGAAAGAAGAAGTTGCTCCCTTTGCGTTGACTTTACGCTAAACAATGGTGAATAGTATGGTTTATTACATAAAGCAATTCTGTTTGTTGTACGTTCTTCTGCATAAAAATATTTGTGTCTTGTGCATTTTAAAATTCACGTATGTACTGTCGTTTCAATTTTTCTCCAGTGCGTTGTACATCTTAATTTGAGTGCTTACAAGCGTGCCAAGGTCATATCTGTCTCGTGAAGACTCTTAAAATGTGATGTGTGATATTTAAGGTTGTACTACTTACTGCTAGAGCACAAAGGCAGCACCAATTGATCTTATTTCATCTCTCTGTATTTTGTTCTCTTCTCTTTCCCACATCACATGGTCCAGGTTCTCGCTGTGTACATAAGAATTGGTACGAAATTAACTCCTCATCCCTCTTAACAGCTGCCATATCTTGTCATTTGTAGGAATGTATTTAAACTAGGAAAACGCTTAAGTCCCGCCGCGTTGTTGGATGAGCGTAATTGGTGCATTGAGCTGCCATTTGTTATGCGGATTTTCTGTTGTTCTTTGAAAAAATCATTACTAAGTTGAAGATTTTTTTAAATTAAATTAAATTAAATAAAAAATTAACTTTAATTTTTTAATTTTTTTAATTAATCGTAATTGTTAAAAAAACATAAAATTGCGATTTTTATAAGAAATAATTTCTCGATTGCGCTCAAATTTAACACGAATATATTAATTCATAACATTAAGGTTCTGCAAAAAAATCATTACAATCGGATAAAGCATGTAGGTGTTATAAGTCAAAGAATTGTTTAAAAAAAGAAAAAAAAACGTAAAATTTTGATTTTTATGATAAATATTTTTTTAATTGCGCTCAAATTTCACAAGAATATCTTAATTTATAAAATAAAGGTTCTGTGCAAAAATCATTAAAATCGAATAAAGCATGTAGGTGTTATAGGTCGAAGAATTTTTTTTAAAATCGAAAAAAATCGTAAAATTGCGATTTGCATGAGAAATAATTTTTCGATTGCGCTCAAAAACGTGGCAGTTCTAAGTTCAGAGATTTCGAAGGCCTCCATAAAATTTCATCTCAATCGGAGTATCGGTTTAGCCGGAATCGTGCGGACAAACAGACAAAAATACAAAAAAAAAAAAACATTCCGGATTTTTTTCTCCAGTGTAGTGAAATGGAATCTTCGTTCTACGCTCATCCAATAAATGTAGTACATTTTTTTTTTATATGAAGTTTATTGAGTTTACCTACGGCCCGGAGAGCTTACCCCGGGACACCGTGCTAAATGATCAAACAGTGCTCATTGTTTTCATGCAAGAATTTGGCACGTTGTGGGTGAAGACATCGCACGTCCGGTCCACTACAATGAGTCAATGACCTACAAGTCAGGACCTCCCCCTGGACTGGTGGCTGGAGGCTCCATAGCAAAGACGACTTTCACGAACGCCACTGGCTATCATTTTGGATAGCTAGGAAGAAAAATGATTGAAGAATCAAGCTTTTGGCATAAGAGAAAAAAAAAAAAAAACAACATATTACCAGAAGGAAGCTTAGCAGCAGTTTCTGTGAGAGGAAGCGATATATTACCGCGCCCCATTACAGCTCTTGGACCTCGTTTCTTGCCTCCATGTTGTCAGGCACGGCTTCAACAAACTCGTCAACATCTCGTCGCTGCACATCGTCGAATGGGACCCACGACTTGACCTCTGTGATGATTCAAAATTCAAATAACTAACTCGTATTGTGGAACTGTTTTCCGCCACGGATGTGGTTACTTGTATTGTAGGTCCACAACTCTACATCCAACGTAAAAGCTTAGTGGTTTAATGTCATTCCTGAGTTCCGGTGGTAATATCAGAAACAACGGAACTCGTCCCAAATCAACAAGCAGCGCAAGGACGCTGCCCACCGCTCGACTCTGGCACACATACATTTTTAGTTAGGTGCATCGCACCAGGGACTAAACATAACAGGGAAGAGGCTTCGAGCCTCACGACCATCCCCATAACAGACAGACTGAATAGTTATAACTTCTTGGGAAAAGAACTTTTTAAGAGAGTATAGCACATGCGTAGGCAAATTGCTGTTGGCTTGGCCGACCAACACCACAGGTGTTTGAAATTTTGAACATATATTATGTCAGTGTCACGAATGTGAAAATATAGGGCTCTGCAGTAACACATTTCCAAATTTTATTTTAAAATAATTTATAAAATATCAATTAGTTTTTACAAATTTTGATTTTGTTAAAAACTCCCAAATTGACAAGATTCGTGATTTTTTCTGACTGATTAAGACAAACTTTAGAAAATCTAGGACCGCAGGGCTGTCCATGTATATGCTTTATTGCCAACTTTACAAAGTTTCATAAACGTCGGATGCATCTTGGCCGAGCGAATAGCTATTTGCTAACTGCCAAATGTGTCCCATTCCATCTTAACTTTAAGTGAATGAGTTCCATTTTTTTTTTCTTTTTAAGGAATTTTTAAGTGATTAAGTTAATATTTTCAGGGAAAGCTTTCAAAAAGTTCTTTGAAATATTCCCGTTATTGAGTACCGGTAGTCTATTTTGAGCTTAGCACCACTTTTCAGTATTCGTGTACAAATTACCTTGCTGTTTTGTATCATTCATCAATGATCCTACCGCCTGCCATGCTCTATGACAGCCGTATAGCCTACTAGCTAGTCAGTGGCGTAGGAACTAATTTTTTAGTGGGGGGGTCACACTCAAGTTTACTACGAGGTTGGGTGGACAAACCGGGGTCTGGGGCGAAGCCCCAGCCGCCGGAGGCTTTTTCGCCGTAGGCGAGATTTTTTTCAAAAGGTGCCCTTGATAGGTGGCCTAAAACACGTTTTCAGGCGAATTTTAATTATGAATAAGGGTTACATTTTGAAGCTAATATTGCATTGAAGATTGATTACCTGACGAAAATCGGTCGACAGTCTGCTTGGGAGTGAAAACATTGCACACAAAATATAATGAATATTAGTCTAAAATCAGATGGCTAGTCTAGTCTCGCAAATCACGTCTCTTATTGAATCTTTCTAAAAAAATGTTAACAAAAACCTTCCTCTTTGTTTGCAAGTCCGACTGTAATAAAAATCCTAAAAATCCTTTAACAAGCTATAAGTTAGAAAATGACACCCATACCTGGCTTGACCCCCCCCCCCACTGGGGGGGTCAAGCCAACAAGTGGGGGGGGAGTTTCCCCCCCATCCCCCCCCGTTCCTACGCCCCTGTAGCTAGTTGCATGTCAGCAACTCAGCAGTTGCACTAAACTAGGGGCGGCTCATGAGTTATCATCGTGGGGGTGCACATAATTTCGAAGTCTTATTCTGCGGGAAACAAAGGGGTCTGGGGCGCAGCCCCAGCCGCCGGAGTCGAAATTTTTTTCCGATACTAATGGTCTGAATTACCCGGAAAACGACATTAAGAGTATATTTTTTTAATTTATTGGTCGGGAAAAACTCTCCTATGTGTAATTGTTTCTTATGGAAAACCATCCAAAAAATTAATTATTATATGGTTGATTAAAATATTACATACCCGAATAATGTCCCTTCATCTCCTCCGACACGCGCCTCAAACATCACATCGTATATTTATTTTAAAATGAAGTCCATTTCTAATTTTTCGTCCAATGGTCGTTTTAAAAAACTGTTTATTTTTAGATCGCTTATTACCGAAGTCATATTATGATTTCACTTCACGGCACGATAATAATTTTAACACTGTTTGCTCACTTCACCAACCCTGTCGCAACAACTTTCACTAGCTACTGAGCGGATTGTGGGGGTGAATGAATGCTGCGCCTGCGAGCAAAATACCAAGGCATTGAATGAAATAACTGGTTTTGACCCAGTCGCTTGAGCGATCGGGCAAGCTTTTTCAGACGTGATTTCAAAAGATGGCCCGGGGCTCGTTCTGCCATGCCGACTGTAGAAAACGCTAATAAAAATGAACTCACATTCGGAGAGCACCCTCCGGTGGCAGCACTTACCTACTGAAGAATGACTCCTGCCGAATATGCCAAATAACGATTTATTGGGAATATTACGAGATTTGCTTCGAACCTTAAATTTGGAATTTAGTTCGCGCAGATATTTGGGGGTGCGCGTGCACCTGTGCACCTATACACGAGCCGCCCTTGCACTAAACTTAATTTTTTACTGCATGTTTAATTGAATAAGTTCTTCACAAAACAAAAAATTTAAAGGGAACTTTTGAAAAAAACTTTTGAAACTTGAAAGGAACTTTTTTCTTCTTCTGAGGAACTTAAAAGTTTTCAGGGGTAAGGATGTAAAAGGGAACTTGCACTTTATAAAAGTTATTTTTAATTTTTATGATTGATTGAACTAAATCTTTTAAAAGTTCCCTTTCAAAAGAACTTCACCAAGTATGTTTTAACTTACATGTTGCATCATAACATGTATCAATCCACAGATGAAATAAGCTCATTTCCTCTTTCTAGACCCGTGGTTCCCTGGACGACCCAGAGCCTCTCCGTCCCGGCATCGAAGATCTCCTTGACAAGACTTTCCTCTCGGACGCGTGTCTTCTGTACGCACTGTCGCAGATCGTACTGGCAGCCATCTTATATCAATCCACAGATGAATGAAGCTCATTTCCTGTTTCTAAACTTGTGGTTCCCTGGATGACCCAGAGCGCCTCCGCCCCGGCATCGAAGATCTCCTGGACAAGACTTTCCTCTGGACGCGTGTCTTCTGTACGCACTGTCGCAGATCGTACTGGCGGCCATCTTGTATCAATCCACAGATGAATGAAGCTCATTTCCTCTTTCTAGACCCGTGGTTCCCTGGACGACCCAGAGATCGAAGATCTCCTGGACAAGACTTTCCTCTCGGACGCGTGTCTTCTGTACGCACCGTCTCAGATCGCACTGGCGGCCATCTTGCATTCCGCCAGCAAGATCCAGGAGAACCTTGACTCGTACGTGATGGAGACCCTGCTGGGCCGGCCGGGGAGGGAGAACCTTTCCAACATTGTAGAGGCAGTGAGAAGTAAGTAGGCCTACTAGGGTTGCATACAATAATCAATATTATCGATCAATAATCAATAATGGATATTATTTTGATAATCGATAACCAAAATTCATTATCAATTATCGAAATATCAAATAATTGGCCAATAGTGCACGAACCAAACTATTATCTCACGTTGTGCCATGCACTGGCTGGGCTGATGGTGTCCCACTGGAGATTTATGTTTGAAAATGAGCTATCAGTCGATGACGAAACCAAACGCATGACATCGAAGACAACGAGGCAGCGAACGGAACGCAATTGTATTGTTTTGACTTACACTTGCCACACTTGAGGTTCCACTTATAGGTCGGAACAGGCTTTGTTGGTGATACCGATAATATCGATTCGATAATGACTTTACCATTTTGATAATATTAATCGATAATGAAAAAAGGGTACTTGTTCATTAACGGGACCCCTCCAAAAAATGTAAAAATTCAGTAAAAACATTTCATTAGACAATCATGACTACTACATCTTCTCCATCTGAGTTTCAGGAGGTCAGGAAAACACAATTATTTCAAACAAAGCCTCGAAAACATCCTTTCCGGCTACATACTTTGCGCCAGGAGTGACACAGCCTACGCCAACATACTCCACCTACAAAACCTTTTCGTTGCTATTTTAAATATAAAGGACTTTCAATGGAAAAGTACTTTCTTTCAAAATAGCGATGTTAAAGGTTTTGTAGGTTCATTTGGTGTCCGTGAACGTCAATGTCAGCTGCACGGCGACGACTGCTCTCATGTAGGCCTACGCGTTCCAATGGACTGTACTCGCCTGAGACGAACGAACGAACGTGTGAGTCAAGTTCACTGTCAGAGTCATATTCAACTCCTCGCAAGTTGTAATTATTTATTGTAAACAGAAATAAGTAAAAAAACGACGATGGGGGGGACAAATTAACAAAAAATTGAGGGGGGTCCCGTTAATGAACAAGTACCGAAAAAAGTATTGATGTGCATCCCTAGTAAGTACCCTCTTTTAATCTAACTAGGGATGACTTCAGATACCCGGAAACCGGTTTCAAACTGATTCTGTTCCGATCCAGTTCCAATTTTTAAAATCCGGATCCATTTTATAAAAACGCTGCCTGTGCAACATTGCTTGCACCGCCTATAGGCCGACCAGACTACCTCTACTGGACGTCATTCCAAGAATCCATGAAATCTTGGCTTTGATGTCACTATAATCATTTGCACCTGAAGATAATGCATCAAAATAATGTAAATATGAGTTTCCTGCGTTATGTAATGCTGCAAAAATTGTCTGAGGTCTAGCCTAGATGTCCAGTGACTCCACTTATTGCCCAATATTTTTATTTTGTTGATTACCATCGCTTAAAAAGCATTCTTATATTGCTGAAACCAAGCTTTGATGTTTCTTTGATAGTTTGGTATGATGGTTTGGGATCAACACATGTTGGCAGTTAGATGGGTTCTGCATTAATGAAGAGCGCTTCGAAGATGGTACTACCGGGTAATAAATTGTCATAAATCACATTACATCACACAAGGCCAACGGCCTTGCCATGTTGAATACACCGGTTTTCGATAGATCACCGAAGTTTCAGGCATGGTCAGTACTTGAGTGGGTGAACACTTGGGAACACTATGTGCTGTTGGCAAAGGGGGTGAAGCAGATCACCAAAGTGAGCCCCCAATTGAAAACGATCTTGCATTGTCAGTTGTCACCCTTAGCCGCTCTGCGGAGAACAATGTTCATAACATGTTTCTGGTGTTAAAATATTTAAAAAAAACAAAACATTAAAATCTTTGAGTTTGGTGCTCGGCAAGGCCTATTAGCGCGACCTTGGGCAACCAGTCCCTTTTTTATCAATGCCGACACAGACAACCACTAATGCATTTCCTTGCCTTCTATAAACACAATGCAGTAGTTTAATTTTACAATATTTTCGTGCTTCTGCATAGGTAATGAACTACTACTGTATTTACCCAAACATGAGACGGTATTTATTTCATTTTTTGATAGTTTAATTGGGGGTCGTCTTAAATTCGCATAGTATCAAGAAAATCATAGTGAGTACGATGTTTTTCGAATGTGGCGGGCGGTGTTTTCGAGGCGTTTAGCTGCACGGGCGAAGAAAGAAGAAGAAATCGGTCAATAATTGAACCAGTTTCGAGCAATATTATGAAAATTATACAGTGCGTGACGCCGCCGCCGTAATCTATATTGGTGTTTCATGAATTAAGTATAAGACTATGTTTAATTATTAGTAGAGATTGGGGATGACGAAACCCGACTTTTTTCGACCCGGGTACCCGTCCACATTACCCGCGGGTTACCCGAGTAGTAACAAAAAAATCGTGTGGGGTGTCTAATGAACTGTGAAGAAACGCGCTCATCAATTATTGTAATATCTCGGACGTAATGCTGTTCTATAAACAATTATGTGCCAATGAAGTAGTAAATCATAATCACGAAAGAGGAACAGCAGCGGGCCATTAAGATAACACTCGCTGTTCGTTGTATCTGCTTTATATCTTGTCACAGTCAAGTCAAGCTCACGACTCACGATGCGTTGGCGCGGGCGCGGGAGGGGGGGGGGAGCCTGGAGCCTAAATGAGAGTAAACACGATAAGGAAAGGTTTATCACCATGGGTGATCTGATAGCTTTTAAGTTTTGACTTCTAGCAGATTGAAAACATAAGTGATGTTGTGGTAATTATTTACACGGTATAATCTCTGGAAGATCACACAAGTGGTTAGGCAGGAGGGGGGTGGGGTTGGGGTGGCATACTCAGCACACTGCCACAAGCCGGCGGCATGAACAAAGGACATTATAATTCAAAAGAAAAACGCCGCCAAGCACAAAAGATATGAGAAAGCGCATGTTTACATAAGCCTTCCGCCTACAATGTGACACCTTAATTCAGGAATCGGGTAAACGGGTAGTGGAAACACGTACCCGTACCCGGGTACCCGTCGTCTTCCCTAGTAGAGATAGTACGTAAAAATAGTGTTTTGTGAATAGATGCTTCAAAGCGCTATTTTTTCAATTAAAATTATGATGTTCCAGTCCTATTTTATTTTATTTTACATAGTACCTAAGCCTATAATTTGTTTGTACACATTTTTATTCTGATATTAATTCAACCTTAGTGACAAATTTTTTAAATTAAAAAAGAAAACTTCATACACAAGTTTTTTAAGGTGGCCAAACAATAGATGCTACAAAACGCTATAAAATGACACTTGAAAATGCTATGTACACGTATCTCTAATTAAAATTATAAGTTAGTACCTACGTGAAATTTCCCACCATTTAAACTTTAAATATCATACAATCAAGTTCAATGAAGAATGAAACCTAACTCTATCCCTCGTCATGAAACGACTTTGGCGTTTTCCTGGCGACAACAACGCAACAAGTGGATTCCCCATCCGGCGTCTGCCGTACTAACACTCTATGTTGTTGTTGTCAGAGATTCGGTCCATGTCTAAACCTGTGGACCAGCCGTCGCGCGAAGTCACGCGCCACCTGGAGAAGAAACTGCCGTACTAACACTCTATGTTGTTGTTGTCAGAGATTCGGTCCATGTCTAAACCTGTGGACCAGCCGCCGCGAAGTCACGCCCAAAAAATCGGACACAAGGGACTGGATCGGTGCCGCAACCAGTCCAACAACCCGGACAGTCAAATGTAAGTCAAACTTCTGGACAGTCAAATGTAAGTCAAACTTCCGGACAGTCAAATGTAAGTCAGGACAGTCAAATGTAAGTCAAACTTCTGGACAGTCAAATGTAAGTCAAACTTCCGGACAGTCAAATGTAAGTCAAACTTCTGGACAGTACTAAAGTATTTATTTTCTGCTTTCCGTATGCAATTTTAATTTCCAACATAAAACTGATTCCATGGTGGTATCTATGAAAGAGTAGAAAAACACCTCTTAGAAAAACACCTCTATCTTTTTGTTAAGCATGAAGGCTGGCCAATAGTGTAACTACTAGTAAGCCTTATCCTAAATAAAATATATTTTTTGAGTTTAGCTTGTGAACACCCCTTTAAATTTAAAAATAAACCAGTAGCTGATTGGCTTGGATTTTTCCGTTGATGCGGGCTGAATCAGGCATGCATGCCGAAATACCTACATCTTATTGACATGTTGTACTCACATAAATAGGTGACTATATAAACACAGATAACACAAACTTGTAGAAATACAGCCAAACCTTACACACTCAAAAGAAATGAGATCTAAAAAAAGGGGCCAAGCTCATCTACCCTTCCACATTTGCGCATTCTTAATTCATAAACGTACAGTGTCCCATAACAGCATCCTCGAAAAGCTTGGCAAAATAGAATTTGCGATTATTAATTTAAACGTAATAGTTCAACCAAGTTCTTTTTTCTAATTAGTAATTTAAACGTAATAACATGCAAATTTTATTTTGCCAAGCTTTTCGAGGATGCTGTTATGGGACACTGTACGTTTATGAATTAAGAATGCGCAAATGTGGAAGGGTAGATGAGCTTGGCCCTTTTTTTAGATCTCATTTCTTTTGAGTGTGTAAGGTTTGGCTGTATTTCTACAAGTTTTTGTTATCTGTGTGATCTCATTACTTTTTCAAGTTCCATTGTAAAATTATTTGTTAAAATATTATAATTTTATCAAAGTTGATTTAATTTCTATGGTATTAGCAATAACAAAAGGATGTAAAATATCTAGACCCGGATTCATGTACATCCTGGGTATAGGTGGTATAACCATGGTATAACGACGGTATAAGGACTGGACCCCAATTCTTGAGTTCGTGGGAGATGAGTTGAAAACGCAATTAGAAAACGAAGTCGTTTTCGTTTTCGAAGGAATTGGTAATCTTGAACGGTATCGTGGAAAACGTCATGGGTTGTGAGTTGGAAGAGTATTGCTGTTATTTACGTGGGGTGAGGTTCACGAAATCCAGACAAGAGCTCGAAAACGTTCTATATTTATTCTAGATGGCAGTGCCTTCATAAACGCGGGCCAATCGAAAGACGAGTTGCATGAAATGATTTGATTGCTGCAATTATGTAAACAAACAATTGATCACGCTCATATTCGACACCTTGCTTCGACATTGTGTGTAGTAGCAAGCTGACTTTGATCATGGCTCAACATGGCTAAAAAGAAAAGAATATGTGTATTATTTCCGAACATTTTTGTATAGCCTTGGTGGACAATCATACTATTGTTTATCTGCATTAGGCTTTTACTTTTAGTAATCAAAACTAGTTATTTGTGCGGGAAGTGTGTCAGAACATACTAGTATCTATGGTCAGAACAATGTTGTGCTGGCCTAGGGTTGGCTAGGCTTGTCAAACATGTAATGTAAGTAATAATTTTATCTAGTCCTATAGCCTAATGGAACTTTAGACCTACACTGTTGTATTATAAATAATTTTCTACATCTGGGCCTAGGTCAGGGACGGTTTCTGATTTGTTTTATGAGAGTATAATGACAACTTTGCTCATTTCACACATAGAAGCAAAATTTAAAATGTCCTCCATTTGTTTACGTATCGCACTTTCCCGCCTAACTCTGCTTATACCGTCAACAAGTGTCAAGTAACTATGGTTACTTGTTGATTGTATGCCTAGTGTTTAAGGCTTATTTAAAACCTTTATTTGGAAGCCTTCCAGCAAACTTTTTCAACTTTTTTTTCAAAAGAGACTATATTACTATAACCTTAATGTCCATGTAAAATATGAACATTGTAGCCCCACCCGTCTGGTCAGAATCGCGGGCCGACGTATTAGATGTTAGTAGTAGTAGCAGTAGCAGTAGCAGTAGCAGTAGCAGTAGCTAACATCCTTAAAGTGATTTTGAGCATGTTTCAAGCCATTTTTTCACCAAGAAGGAATGGTCGTACCCCAATAAAATTTGGCATGTGTTGTCAGGTACCTAAATCCCCTCGATTGTGATAGTTTTCAAGTTCACATCACGTTACATGACGGCTGGGTAACACCTCGAAATCACCCCAACTCTGCTTGGTGTATAAGGTGCTTGAGTGTGTAGCGCACCGCGGCTTGGCTGCGGCGCCCTAACGGGCACCTAGATACATAGTAAGTTTATCTTGAAGAGTTGACAGGTTGGGAAAGAATAGAGAATTTAACGAACAGCCTGAAGGGACAACGTTGTGGATTAAGGTTATATACAACTTTAAATTAGCTGCAGTCATCATCTGCAGGTGATAAGTGTTGTTGTCCCCAGCCCTTCAGGAAATGTTTCCCAACCTGTTTGCTTTTCTCCAATCCAAACTTAGGCCTTTTTCACACTTATTTAAGTAAAAGTTGGCATATGAAAGTTGTGACAAACTCTCTGTAGATTGTTTGGGCAGCTTACTAGTATTATGTGATTTACTGTAAATGAGTTTTACTTGATGTAAGCCTATGATGTAATTTGGATAAATGTATTGTATGGTGGTACTGATAGCTATAAATAAATAAATTGTATTGTTTCTCTTGCAGCTATAAGCAGCGGATGCAGGACATGTTGGATGAAGAGGATGACAGGGAGGACGCTGCCTATGCCCGTGTGATCCGTGAGCAAGCGAGCAGTAATGAGCGATTAGTAGGGATCACCAGAGTACTATCACCATCAGCTTCGTAGCTCTACCTCGCCTTCCATCCTTGCTTGATCCGTGAGGAAGCCAACAGTAAACCAATGAGTGACTGGTTATTGGGGATCACCAGAGTAGAGTACTACGAGCCTCGTAAGTCTGAGACAGATTGTGGTGAGCGTCAACCTTACTTCATGTTGGGTCAGTGTAGACGTGCCGGATCTAACTGAACGCCACAATAAACCACAAAATTTTTTTGGTAGATTGCATTTTCAAGTTGATGGGTCCTTCTACTGGCAACCTTTAACTTTGGTAGAACTTCCTCCTGCGTTACTAACGTGCATTATTTTGGAGCCTACTTGTAACAAAAATAAACTGGAGAGGAATGGATTGTCTAATTGACTGATGTATGCTTTATTGTCATAATTTAACTGCCATAATGGCAATTAAGTGTTGATTGTCCTTAAGGTAGTAGCGGCTTGTGGATTATACTGTGGGGCGGGCTGCTAAAGAAATGTGACTTGCTCTTATTACTACTACAATGAAGAACTACCTACATTAAATTAAGGTTGCCGTTTGATAATCAATATATCGATCGATACGATTATTTCCCGAAACGATCGATAATCGATTCAGTCTTCCAGAATCGATTATCGATATTTCGATAATCTAATAGCGCGCCCGCCCGAAATTTTGTAATTTACCGCCCGCTCTGCAGAACTTCATAAAATAGTACCAGTCAAGACATAAATCGCTTTATTCCGTGAAAAATGCGTCCACTGCGAGATCTACAACACTCGTAAGGCGTGAAGTACGAAGCGCCTGCATTGTGCAGTATAGGCCACCAGCATGACGCGTGTGTGTTACGGGCCGGCTCGGCTCGGGCGGCAGGCGGCTGCATTCCTGCACCGATCTGGCGCTGATTGCACAATCTTGGCGCGTCACGGCCAAGCAAGGTCAACAAGTATTTGATCTAGATGCATTCCTCCCCATTCCACGCCAACTCGTAATCGCTTTTCTTCTTTCTGTAGTGCTACGATAATACTATCTTATCAGTTCTCTCACACCAATATTACGTCGTCTTCCAAACTAATGCCTAACAATATTCATCTCGTCACTTAATCAATATTGGAGCATTGGATAGTAAAACTGATAATATCTCGTAAATGAATGAACGACAATCTCAACAAAAGCTGAAATGAAACTTCACAGAACCACGATTTCCAAGAAGAACGACCTTCACAAAGACAACACTCAAGCCGGGTAGCATAGCGCGGTCTGTCTACTCCACTTAGCTCGCTCTCGTCGCGCTGGCTAGACGCGTGGGGGGGGAGGGGGAGCTCGTGAAAAACGTTGCTATTATAGCGTGGAAAAACCCTGTTCTGAGTAAAAAGAAGGAACAAAAGAATGCACTCGCAAAAGGTCCACGGTCCGCGTCGGTATACGAGCAAGTTTAGGCCCAATTTTAATTTGATTATCGATTATCGATCGATTTAACTGGTCCGATTATCGATACTGAAATTCGTATCAAACGGCAACCCTACATTAAATTATTGTTTTTATTATTGTTTAATGTTTATTTATAGTATAGAATGTCTACCAGCATTCAATTCAATTCTGTATATATCTTGTATATATCAGTTTGCTTGGTATATAGATGAGGCCTAAATGGCTAGGATACTTAAACTGGGAACATGAATAAACATGTTTCAGTGGGGGAAAGGTACAGAAGGACGACAGCTTACCTTGAAAAACGTTAGGTAGGTCGCACAGACACAAATAGATGAGTAGACAAAGTTGTTGACACTTTGTCTACTCATCTATTTGTGTCTGTGCGACCTACCTAACGTTTTTCAAGGTAAGCTGTCGTCCTTCTGTACCTTTCCCCCACTGAAACATGTTTATTCATGTTCTTGTATATATCATGCAGCCACATGCTTTCTTCCTAAAATTGCAAGGTTATTAACATCGCATTATGACCTTAACGGCTAATGCGCCCTTAATCCAAATAAACAAACAAAAGATCCAATCTTTCAAGTGTTTACATATGAGAAATGATTTACTGTACTTTCATTAGCAGTACGTGCATTTGTCAATGTGTTTTCGCAAATAAACTGCAAACAAAAAACAGTAAAGCCTGTTTGTCAGCGCACACCCACATATCCATTAAGTTCTTGTATGAAATGTTGGCTGTACGAGAACTCTTCCTTTTAACATTCTGCATTATAGCTGCAAGAAGCTAGCTTCGAAACTAAGTCGACACAAAACTATTTTTTGCTCAGTTACACTTTAACAATGGAGATTAACCTTACCAAGAGAAGTAACTCAGTGCACAATCAACAACATAATAAATGCTTGTACCTACAATAACAAGTGACAGACAGGCCTGTAAAGCATGCTTGATGTATTCACTGAACCAAGTTCTTTGGATTCAATCCACTGCCAGCAAGAGACTGACCGGCTCAGCCAATGACTGCGCCTGCTTCTAGCCAAAGATCTTGTGAAATTAGAGAGTACAACCAATGCCTTTGTGATTATAATATTGCCTTTGTTATTCACATACAAAGGCCCAGTCTCTGTACGAAATCAGTAATCATACACAATGGCCGATTATGCAGCAGTGTTTTGTCAAACAGGGAACCTGTGTTAGGACGCCTCAAAGGCACTGAGTTACTTCTCTTGGTCAGGTACTAATCTCTATGCTTTATCTTACACTCGCACTCCACTTACTCATTGTTGGTTATTTATCTAGGCTTCCGCCTGCGTTTATTTATACGTTAGGGAAGGTAAGATCTCACAACTCCCGATTGCATTGCAAGTCCAAGCGTGTAGCAGCCAGTAGTTTGGGAAGGGAACGCAATGCGATTGAACATTTTCCAAAGTTCTCAAGTTACATTTGGGTGGCCGAAGAGCTTCTCTTGAAACAGCTTCCAAACGGCCTTCTTTTTGATGTGGTAACCGAAGGTGATTTAATTCAGTTGACATATGGAAAGTTGGCTCCAGCTTTTCAAAGCTCAAACTTGCTGTACGTGCTTGCAAATTACATGCTACCACTTGACGGAATCAGCGGTTTATCACACAACCAAATTAAAACTAAAATAAATGTGTAAATGTTACGGCTGTGCGAGCCTAGAATTTTTATGTCAAGCCGAGCCGTGTATGAAAAAAGCTTGATTTTCGAGCCGAGCCGAGCTTTTTCGAAAATTTTTAAAAAATTTCATTTTTTGTTTTTTATGGTTAGCGTTAGGCTACATATTTTCACAAATTTGTTTGAAATCTTGGTAGGATTATGTGGATTATGGAGGAGGGAGATAGGGGTGCTCCAACAAAGCTGTGTGGGAAAGAAAACCAAAACTCAACGTGGTATGGTAAATGGTTATGGTATCTAGGGCGACGGTCGTCGCCCGGCAGACAAGCGCATGCGACTGCTTAGGCGACACAAACTCCAGCCCTATATACAGCTACGAGAGTTGGGGGGTTTTCAGCTATCTGCACACGCCGCCCCGAAAGAGTTACAATCTTGAAACTCGGTATATGACCTGGTATGCGGTCCATGACATACAAAAAAAATCAACCCGATCCGACAACTCGTTCTATGTTAAAAAAGGCTCTCAACATCGTCAATGGTAAAATGGCTTGGCCATTGAATTTGGTTCATGGCCAAGAATTTTTTTATGATTTCGAGTTTAAAAATTTTACTTTTTTACCACAAAAATCGTTGGCTTGGCGCTCGTCAACAGGCGAAATGATCTTACTTATTTTCAAAGCGAAACTAGGGAGAAAGAATAAAAAGCTTGGCTCAACTTCTATATCTCACAGCATTCACAGCCGAAGACTTTTGAAGGAGAGCTTGGCTGCCGTTTTTTTTTTACAAATTTTTGTATTTGGTTGGATAATATGTACAGACAACAGTCTAAATCATTGAGACAAAGTGCTGCTGCTGGATCGTCCACTATCTCGTCTTCCACGTTCATACTTGCTCGTGCTTGTACTCCCTCCCTGCAGGAAACCACGGCGCGGCAGCGAAATTCGAATCTCAATTGTCTACGACGCAAGCTCTACGAACTGTCTAGCCTCGCATACATCGTTCGCTTGCCTCGTCTCAACCCAGTCTAGTCGCATCTCTCTTCTCTCTCGCTCTCGTCGGGCGGCCGGCCAGCGGCAGCGAGCTAGAGAGAAAGAGAGAGAGACACGTTTGCATTCTGCTGCGTCCAGTAACTCGACTCGAGTTGGATTGCATTGACTGTTGAGTGCTAGCGAAGACACTGGTTGTACTCGTCGGCCGTCGCATAGACTGTTAGTGTTGAGTGAACAAAGAAGACGAGTTGAATAGTTAGTAGTTAGTTAGGAGTTGAGTTAAATAGTGTGGTTAACTTATTTCAGTTGCAAAACTCTTAATAAAATTGGGCCAATGGTGTTTGAGAAATGACACGCATCATCTAGGGTCTACTGTTTGCTGGCTACCGCATTCTCTCGCGAAAGTCTTTGTTGACAAGACTGTCTGTTGAGTGTTGATGAAAATGAGCAAACTGTGTGTTTTTGTAGGCTTGGCTCAGAATAAATCGAGCCTAAAACCAAGGTCGGCTCGGCGCGAGCTCAATAATGAAGCTAAAAATAAAAGCTCAAGAAATCGAGTACTCGCACAGCCCTAGTAAATGTGCAAGTTCACGTACATTCATGGTACTCTGATCAAATAGAGTGAAGGATACAAGATGCCCAACCAGTATTTTTAATTATGAATATGGAGTTAGTGAAAGTACTGCGTTGGTTTAAGCTCACTTCATTCATGGTACTTTGATGTAAGGGAGCGGTAATGACTATAGTGAGGGTACAATGTGTCATTTAAAAAAGTAATGTCCAAAAAGATATCATTAATTATAGTTTGATTTAGATTTTAGATACATGTTAATGAGAGTGTCTGTACTTATTATCTAGGTGTTACTTAAAAGTATCTTAGTCAACACTGGTCTTAAGGGGAATCCCTAGACCCAAATATGATTTCTTAAGAATGCAGTAAAGACATCTGAAAAGTAAGTAAAATGTAAGAGGGGCTTAATAAATGAGTGGATAATTTTTTGAAATTTTTTTGACGGGACATAACCTCAGAATCAACAATTGTATTCAAATTACTGGAATCAGTTGCTCAAGTTCAAAATTGAATTTTTAGCAGCGGTTTTTTGTATATTATTTCTACACTCCTTTATCTACAACCTTAATAAAAGGATTTTTGGATTTATATGGTTTGTTGCGTTGCACAATTTTTTTCGCCTGCCAGAACAATTTCAAATTTTGTACCGTTTAACGGAAAAAATCGTGCAACGCCAGAAACCACATAAAACCAATAATACTTATATTTAGGTTTTAGATAAAGGAGTGTAGAAATAATATACAAAAAACGTCTGCTAAAAATTCAATTTTTAACTTGAGCAACTGATTCCAGTAATTTGAATACAATTGTTGATTCTTAGGTTATGTCCCGTCAAAAAAATTTTAAAAAAATTATCCGCTCTTTTATTAAACCCCTCTTACATTCTACTTACTTTTCACACGTGTCGTTACTGCATTCTTTAGAAATCATATTTGGGTCGTGAATGATCATTGATCAACCTAAAGTAACACTTAGACAGTACATATCACACCCTATCACTTCTTTTGTAAATTAGTTTTTTAACTGAATAGGACGTTAAATTAATAAATAAAATAAAAACACTGCCGTAAGATCGCCTCACCACAAAATAGATCAACTCATATCTTATTTAGCCTACAACTTCGCGCCTCCTGCAGTGAGAAGTGAAACTAGGCCTTGGCTGTGGTATTGACCAAGGATTAACCTTTGGTCCAAACTAACCATGTCTAATCAATCAAGCCTGAATTGATTGTTATTTACCAATTTTAATCGTACAGAAAAGGCGCATTTAGTGATGTTTTAAAAAATAGCGAAAAATAAAAATAAAGCATAATTTGAATTTCATTGAGCAAAATTTTTCAATTCAAAAAATATATTTCCTGGACCCCTATGCATAAGTCAAAAGTGGTAAAATTTTACTAAAATGCAATTAATTTGATGATTAATTATTTAATTTGAAACTATTTTTTCATTTATTTGTTCTTTGTTAAATAAGCTTTTATTCAATAAAAATGTCGACTTGTGTTGTCTCTTTTTTTAATTAATTTAATAAATTAATTTAATTAATAAGAAAGTTACAGGAACTCAACTTGGAGCCATCAATTTTTGGATTCCTTGTGATCATATTACATAATAAAGTTGCAAATTTTCATGCTTTTTCACGATTTGCACAATTATTATAATATGTACTGAGCTTATGGTCTCCACTAAAATAATATGTGGTTAAACCATAACTTACGCCAGGAAATGACAAAGATAAAGATTTTGACGGCGAGATAATACAGCATTAAACTTCAAAGAAAAATATTGCTCGTTTTAAAGAAAACAATTTACAACTGATTAAAAGTTAAAACAATTATAAATGACCAAGATAAAACTGATAACAGCACACAAATTCCCAAGAGGAAGCTGGTGCGCCAAAATATAGGAATAATAAATATGAATTTATGTTTTGATAACAAGTTAATCAAATAAGATAAAACTAAACTTTAAAGAAATTGCACGTTTTAAAGAAAACAATTTACAACTGATTAAAAGTTAAAACAATTATAAATGACCAAGATAAAACTGATAACAGCACACAAATTGGTATTAAAACAATTTGTAAAGGCCCAAGAGGAAGCTGGTGAGCCGAAATAAAGGAATAATAAATATGAAATTATGTTTTGATAACAATTTAATCAAATAAGATAAAACTAGAAGTCGAAAACAATTAAACTGGAAAGAATTTGGCTCAATTTTTTATTTTGCCCAAATTAATTTTTAAAATGTTGACTCCTGGAAGTTTTAAAACCGGAAGTTGGCCTGGATACCTAGGCCTTTATAACCCTGGTGTTTGTCTGAGCCAGTGTATACTGTGTCTGAGCGTCGTCTGAGAAGTCTGTCACCACCACCATGAAGCTCTGGGTTTCGTTCTTCGTAGCAGCCGTGTGGGCGGCGCATCTGCCTTCTGAGGGTAAGAAAACAAACAACCACGTTTTAAGTATTTAAAAAACAATCTAGTGGATGCCAACTCTTTACTATATTATGTATGAGATATACTGTAGTGGAGGTTAAGAAATTTTGCCCGGACTGGAAAAAAAACTTGGGTTTTTGAACCGAAATCCCCCATGAAAAAAATTAACCATACAAAGTGGGGATTTGGGGTTTTGAGTGAATACTGTGTCTGTACTTTATTGTTAAAACCTTAGGAATTATGTAATATTGGATTGATATACCGTATTGATAGGATTTGAAGGAAGTTCAACATGAAGACTCGGTTCAATTCAATTCAATTTATTCCTGCACATATATTACAATATAATATAACATCAGTAGTGCTGCAAACAATTCAAAGTTTTTCATAATGAGTTTGGCAATGGCCAATGAGATAAAGAAAACAGATTATACATAATAGGAAGAGATCTGTCTACCACTCTTTCGATTACATGCATGCAAAATGATGTGACTTTATCAAGTTTGTTTGATTTCTCCTTCCCAAATAAACCCCGAATACTCCAAAACACTTTTTAAAAACCTTCCAGGCCGGGTTTAAAATATTAGTTTTTCTCAACCCTGATACTAGTAAACCTTACACAGAAAGGCTCTTGGAATAGAATAGATTGTGGTGCAATTTCATGGAATAGTAATTTGTAACTTTACACGCTGGAGCAATCACGTGATAGCAACGAACCAATAATTATAATTACCATCATCATTGAGATGAATAAATTACAAAGAAACAGACAGACATTGTTATCTCACCTGACTTGTGGGGGCTAGCACGTGTTAAAGGTTACAATAGAATATTATATGTAAGCTTCTTTGGAAGCATTTTCGATGAACATATTTATATGGTTCATCTTTTAAACTCGCGTTTTCAATAGAAGCCTAGAATTTACTTATATGTAGTTCATTGTTGTGTCTGCATCTATGTAATTAGATTTTTTTAGTTGTCCTCCTTTGTAAATCAGTTTTTATAACTGAATAGGATAGACGATAAATAAATAAAATAAATAATATTCAGATTCGAACACTCACCTACCTAAATCGGAGAGATCCAGTGAGCACCATTATTCACTTTGTTACGAGGAGGTTGGTACAAAAAACAAAATCTATGGATTACTCCCATCCAGAGTGCTGCAGGTGTAAGTCAAACGCTGGATATTGATTCCAGGTTATGCAAGGACGCTCCGAGAATTGTCTGCCACGGACGAAGACGTCTTCGCGACCAGACTAATGAAGAAAAATATAGAACTATCAGAATCAGAAGAAGACAGAATAAATTCGATACTCATCCCAGCTTCGCTAGTTGTAAGGAGGAAGTTCCCAAACGAGGATTTTGCCGAATATTGGATCCACTACATCCGCGTCATAACGTTCCTAACACCAGAAGATTTAAAAACAGACGATCTACAGGCTGTCATTGTAAAGAAGTATGATGATGATAGTGAATACACAGATGAGGACGCAGCTTATTACACGGCATTCAAGGAAGTGACTGACGACTATAAACTCGTGGAGAAAATAAAGAAAATAGAAAAGGAAAACTTCCCCGAGAAGACTCACGACTTGGTTTTTCAGACTCAGATTGACTCCATTGCGGCAATGACAATCGCAGAATTACTGAGTCCAAACTTCCTAGAAATTCTCATAGAAAAGATGAAGATATTCTTCGCCAAAAAAGCCAAGAATCCTAGTGAATAAAACTGATTCAAGATGGCCACGTTTAGACAGCACTGAAAAGAATGTGTTGGTGGTATAAGGGGGTATTCACTAATTAGGTTTAGAAGTTAGAACTAGTATATGGTTAATAAACATACTAGGAAGCTTCGCAAACGCTTTTTTTAGTCGCGTTGATGGATGAGCTTTTTTTAAGTTTTTAGTTTGCGTGGGATATCTTTACTTTTGCAAGTGCTTTGTTTTGCTGCCTACGCATTGTAGGTGATTGTTGTCAAGTTTCTATTGTTATACTTGTCAATTGGTATTATTTACCGTAAAAAACTTATATTAAAAGCTTTATTTCTATCTTTTTCAACTTTTTCTTTCATAAGGTACTACATCACCATAACCTTAATGCCCATGTATAATATGAACGTTGTAGCCCCACCCGTTTGGTCAGAATTGGCCCAAATGGCACGAAAATATTGCACAACAAATCAAAAAACTTATATTAAATTAAAAGCTTTATTTCTATGGATTCTGGCTAACTTTTTCAACTTTTTCTTTCAAAAGGTACATCACCATAACCTTAATGTCCATGTATAATATGAACGTTGTAGCCCCACCCGTTTGGGCAGAATTGGCCCAAATGGCACGAAAATATCGCACAAAAAAATCAAAAAAATCGTAAAAGTACGATATTCATGAGAAATATTTCTTCGATTGTACCCAAAAACAATACACCTCTAAGTTCAGAGATTTCAAAGGTCCCCTCCAATTTTCATCAAGATTGGATATGCCGTTTGCCCGGTAGAGAGCAAACAAACAGACAGAAAAACAAACAAAAACAAAAACACAAAAAACACCCGAGCTAAATTTTTTGGGGGGTTAGTGAAATTGAAGTCTTCGCTTTGCTGATCCAATGAACTCTATGGGTCCAAGTCCATTTAAACTAGGAAAACGCTTAAGTCCCGCCGCGTTGATGGAAGAGCTTTTTGTTTTAAGTTTTTAGTTTGTTTAGCACCACTTTTCCATTGCAAGTGCTTTTTGAATGCATTGTAGGTGATTGTTGTCAAGTTTCTATTGTTACTTGTTAATTATTATTATAAACCAAAAAAACTCATATTAAACCTTTATTCTATGGATTCTGGCTAACTTTTTCTTTCAGAAAGACAATACATCACCATAACCTTAATGTCCATGTAAAATATGAATGTTGTAGCCCCACCCGTTTGGGCAGAATTGGCCCAAATGGCACAAAAATATCGCACCAAAAATCGAAAAAAAATCGTTAAAGTACGATATTCATGAGAAATAATTATTCGATTGTACCCAAAATCAATACACCTCTAAGTTCAGAGATTTTGAAGGTACCCTCCAATTTTCATGAAGATTGGATATGCCGTTTTGCCGGGATAGAGATCAAACAAACAGACAGAAAAACAAACAAAAACAAAAACAAAAAAAGCACCCAAGCTTAATTTTTGGGGGGTTAGTGAAATTGAAGTCTTCGCTTTGCTCATCCAATTATGACTTATGAGGAATGCAGAACTCTATGGGTCAAGTCCATTTAAACTATGAAAACGCTTAAGTCCCGCCGCGTTGATGATGAGCTTTTTTGTTTTAAGTTTTTAGTTTGTGTAGCACCACTTTTCCATTGCAAGTGCTTTTTGAATGCATTGTAGGTGATTGTTGTCAAGTTTCTATACTTACTTGTTAATTATTATTATAAATCTAAAAAAACTCATATTAAAACCTTTATTCTATGGATTCTGTCTAACTTTTTTTTTAGAAAGCAATACATCACCATAACCTTAATGTCCATGTAAAATATGAACGTTGTAGCCCCACCCGTTTGGTCAGAACCGGCCCAAGTGGCACGAAAATATCGCACTAAAAATCGGAAAAAATCATAAAAGTACGATATTCATGAGAAATATTTCTTCGATTGTACCAAAAAACAATACACCTCTAAGTTCAAAGGTCCCCTCCAATTTTCATCAAGATCGCGGATATTCCGTTTGCCCGGTAGAGAGCGAACAAACAGACAAAAAACCAAAAAAAAAGAACACCTGAGCTAAATTTTTGGGGGGGTCAGTGAAATTGAATTCTTCGCTTCGCTCGTCCAAAAAACAGATGTGTTAAGTCCAACAATCGGTTAAAATAGAAGTTATCTGCCAGTGCATCCATTGGCAATCTCGCCGAAAACTGGAAACGCTGGGTCCAGCGTTTTTGTATATATCTGGCTGAAACTGGCGGTGATGCGAAAACAAATGGCAAGGTAAATGTGTCAAAATTGCTATTTATACAAGCTGTTCAACGATAGATCCCCCCAAAAAACGGCAAAAAATGGTAGGAAGGTTTCACTTCGCAAAATTGTTCATTAGGTCAAAAAAGCGATACAAAAGGGGAGCTACAAAAAATGTCCCTTAGGATTCAAAATGACGGCCATGAATGCAATATTACCTATTTTGAACTTAAAAAGAGGGCAAATGATGATTGGAAGGTGCCACTTGGCAAAAAAGTTCTTAAAATGATTAAAACGGTTTACATGCAGTGGGGCAACTAAGAAAAATGTACGTTAGGATTCAAAATGGCCACCATGATTGAAAATTGGTATTATTTTTCATACGACAAATAATGCTAAGAAGGTGCCGCTTAGCACTTCACTTTTCTTAAGATGATAGAAAAGGTTAACAGAATGGGGGGGGGGGGGGGGGAGCCAGGAGAAACATCCTTTACAGTTCAAATTGGCAACATGTAACCTACATGCAGCAAAAGACATCGGGAAATATACACCTTTCTTCAGTCATGTTAGGCATACGATAAAAGTGTCTCATACAGTGATTTTACGTTATTAGTTACCGCGACTCTTCTCTTCTTCTTTTTTCAGCCTTGTAAGGGCTACGATAAATAAATAAAAAAATCGGCTATTAGAGTCTACCCACTTAGTCACATAACTGCTTTTTGGTAGGGGACAATAAATTTAAGCGTCAAAGCCAACCTTGTAGGCTCCGACGCAATGGACGAGTGAGCGATAACCAACCAAAGATCGATATTTTTATAAGGAAATATAACAATCAATGGTATAGACAGAGCGAACATCCGTGGATCAACGCCAGAATCAACAAGGCTGATTCAGAACAACTTTTGTATTTGCGTTCAAGAAAAATACCCGTTTTCTTCAGCCAAGTGAGGCCAACGATTTAAAATGTTTCATACAGTGCCTGTATGTGATTTGTTGTGGCGATTCTTCTCCTTTTTCTTTCTTCGGCTTAAATAAGCCTTCGTTCAAGGTTTTTATACAGTGAGTTATGTCATTTGTTACATCAATCGGAAAAAAATACCCGTTTTCTTCAGCCAAGTTGGCCTTGGATAAAAGTGTCTCATACAGTGATTCGTGTCATTAGTTATCGCTATTCTTCTCTTCTTCTTTTTTCAGCCTAGTAAGGCCTACGATAAATAAATTCAAAAATCCGCATTAAGAGTCTACCCACTCAGTCACATAACTGCTTTTAGTAGGAGACAATAAACCAAAGCGTCCAAGCCAACCCTGTTGGCCTCGACGCAATGGACGAGTGAGCGATAACCAACCAAAGATCGATATTTTTATTAGGAAATATAATAATCAATGGTATGGACAGAGCGAACATCCGTGGATCAACGCCAGATTTAACAAGGCTGATTCAATACAACTTCAAAATTGTATTTGCTTTCAAGAAAAATACCCGTTTTCTTCAGCCAAGGTAGGCCAACGATAAAAGTTTTTCATACAGTAATAGGGAATATTCCACTTCCGCCAAATACTGTACGAATAGATTTTTTAGAAGAAGTATTTCGTCCCGATTACAAATATGTACTTTGTTTTTCCGTGAAATAATAATCCAGTGATTTATAGCCGTTTTAAAAGCAGCACTTTTTTAAAGCGGCAAAAACGACTGTGACGTCAGAACTGTGTTGATCCAACGCCGTCTGGATAAACATACATCCAGACCAAAGATGTTGGAATAGTATTATAGTAGGATCGAGATATACATCAAGACGGCGGTGTTTTAAACAAAGCAGCGCCTAGCGTAGCCTACAGTAATGTAAACAGATGGCGGACATTTTACATTTAACGCCTAGCCAGAAAACGAGAAAAGTTGACATTGCAATCAAAAAACAAAACTGAAACAGTCCTAGGTCTAGGCCTAGACGTAGAAAATTATTTATAATACAACAGTCTAGGCCAATCGTTCCTGTAGGATATAGGCATGCACGTTCATGTTCTGACACACATCCCGCACAAGAACCTTACTTTGATGACTAATTAAAGCCTATTGTAGATAAAGAATACCATGATAGTCCTAGGCTATGCAAAAACTCAAGACAAAATGCTCGTTATTCTTTATCACAATGATCTCGCGAAATCTCCTGTCACATACGAAAAAAGAAAAACAAAAGACGGTGAAAATGTACATCCCTGTGGAGTTGTTTGTGTTGAGCGGATGGGCGAGCACCGCCATCTGTATGTAAATATGTACAAATATACGTACATTTAGTTTCCAATTGGCCTTGACTCAACACAGTTATGACGTAGTACCGTCCAAAGATGGCGCACGCTCGTTTTTGGCGCGCAAACTGGGGGACCCATTTAATTCTTGTTTAAATTACACAAAAAACATTTTTTTTAAATAAAAAAAAGTGCAGTGACTATTAAGACATGAATAAGAATTAAAATAAAATATAAAATATTAAGTGGAATATTCCCTATTGTATGTGATTTGTTATCGCGATTCTTCTTTTTCTTCTTTCTTCAGCCTTGTTAGGCTTACATTAAAAGGGTTTAATACAGTGATTTGATATTGTGATCGGGAAAATATTGCACTTTCATATTTGGCATAAGGAATTTTCATGAACAACTTCATGTCGAATCTTTGGTCGGCTTTTTATTTATTTATTTATTTATTTATTATTTATTTAACGTCTATCCTATTCAGTTATAAAAACTGATTTACAAAGGAGGACAACAAAATAAATGTAATTACATAGATGCAGAAACAACAATAAATTACATTTTCGTAAATATTTGAAATAGTAGCATTACAACAACAATGCATTTAACACAAGAAGTTTGGTAACAAATAGAATGATATGATATGCATTTAATGTATGAATCAAATATAAAAAAGGTGGAGAATGAATAAGAAAAAAAAAAAAGGAAAACAAAGGGTGGAAAAAACATAAAAAAGAAAAACGAAAAGAAAAAACTGACATTTATAAAGACGATCCGCACTCAAACGAAATTGAGGTTTGCCAAAAAGTCCGTAACAGCAAATCAGGGAGTATAATCAAACTTTTTGCGAAGAAACCACCGACGCGATAAATTTTTATTCTTGTGTTCAATCTTCAATTTTTGTGTTCGATGTCTTATGACTCATATAGATAAATTAATATCAAATATATATTATTTCAAATTGTTACATGTAAAACTGTTTTTTGTTGGTCCTCTGTGCGTCTTCTAGACCAGCAAAATACCACAGTTTATTTCTTGCACATTCTTAATAGAAGATTTCCCCTAATATTAGATAAGCCCTCACTGTTAATTACTTGAGATTGGTTAAATAGTTTTGGCATAGATAAACTCGCAGGATTCTTGTGCCTTTGAAGATTTCCTCTTTACTCTAATTTTTGAAGGATTAGCCGACATTTTTTGTCGTTTCCCAGGGACGCCAGATTGATCGTTTTTCATAATCTAAAATCTTCGTGTCGAGGCTCCTTTTCATGTCCCCCGATAAAAGTGTTTTATTACGGTGAGTTGTTGTGATTTTTTTGCGACCGGAAAAGTAACCGTTTTTCATATTAAGGCGATTTAAGCTAACGATAATATGATATGTTAAGTGTGTTTTGTATGTGATTTTGTATATCGCGAATCGGGTAAAGTACCCGTTTTTATTGCAAGCCGAGTTATAGCAAACGATACATGTGTTTTATACAGTGAGTTAGTATGTGATTTTTTTATCGCGATCTTTCTCTCTCTTTCTTCTTCAGCTAGTTATGATACCTACGATTAATTATACAAAAAATCCGGCATTAAGAGAATCCCGCACAGTCCATGACTGCTTTTTAGTAGGAACAAAAATACCAAGCGTCCAAGCCAACCCTGTAGGCCTCGACGCTTTGGCGAGTGAGCGATAACCAACCAAAGATCGATATTTTTATGTTTAGGAAATATAATAATTCAATGGTATGACAGAGCAAACGTTCATGGACCCAACACCAGAATTAACAGGCTGATTCCAGAACAACTCTCTTGTATTTGGTTCAAGAATATTCCCCCTTTTTCGTCAGCCAAGTGGATGCCAACGATTAAAGTGGTTTCATACAGTAAATGTATGTGATTTGTTGACACGATATCTTGCTTCTTCATTCTTTCTTTAAGCCTCTAGATAAGCCTTCGTTAATAGTTTTATATTACGTGAGTTTTATGTGATTTGTTACGTGAACATCGGGAAATATACACGTTTTCTTCAGTCCAGTTAGGCATACAATAAAATTGTCTCAGACGAGATGCCTATGTCATAAGTTAATCGCACAATTCTTCTCTTACTCTTTTTTCAGCCTTGTTAGGCTCCTATGATATATAATTATACAAAATTCCGCATTAGAGTCTACCCAACTCATCACATACCTGCTTTTTAGTAGGGGACAATAAAATCATAGCGTCCATGCCAACTCTTGTAGGCCTCGACGCAATGTGGACGAGTGGAGCGTATAACCAACCAAGTAATTGATATTTTTTTTATTAGGAAATATAACAATCAATGGTATATGACGAGCGAAATCACGGGATCAACGCAACAGAATCATAAGGCTGATTCAGAACAACCTTTTGTATTTGCGTTCAGAAAAAAACCCGTTTTTACTTCAGCAAGTGAGGCCAACGATTTAAGTGTTGTCTTACAGTGAATGTATGTGATTAAGTTTTTCGCGATTCTTCCTCCTTCTTCTTTCTCAGCTAGATAACATTCGTATAAAGGTTTTCATACTAGTGAGTTATATGTCATTTGTTATGCATCGGGAAAAATAACCCGTTTTCTTCAGCCAAGTTGGCTCTTGGATAAAAGTTCTCATACAGTGATTCTATGTCATTAGTTATCGCGATTCTTCTCTTCTTCTTTTTTTCAGCTAGTAAGGCCCTTCGATAAATAAATACAAAAATCCGCATTTAGAGTCTACCTCACTTAGTCACATACTGATTTAAGTAGGTGAATCAATAAATCAAAGCGTCCAAGCCACCTTGGGGCCTGACGCAAATGGACGAGTGAGCGATAACCAACCAAAGATCGCGATATTTTTTATTAGGAAAGATAACAATCAATGGTACCGGACAGAGTCGAAACATCGTGGATCAACGGCAAGAATTCAACAGCTGATTCATGAACAACTTTTGTTATTTGCGTTCAAGAAAACATACCCGTTTTTCTTCAGCTAAGCGAGCCAACGTTAAAAATGTTTCAACAGTGAAAGTATGTGATTTGTGTAGTCGCGAATTTCTTCTCCTTCCTCTTTCTTCGGCTAAAGAGGCACTCGTTAAAGGGTTTGTATACAGTGAGTTATTTGTGATTAGTTTAGCAAATCGGGACAATACCCGATTTTTCTTCAGCCGATATTACTTGGATAAAAGTAGTCTTATACAGTGATTCTCGATGTCATTAGTTTATCGCGATGCCTTCTCCTCTTCTATTTTCACTCTTGTTACGGCCACGTAAATAAATACAAAAGTCGCATTAGAGCTCTTACCCACTCAGTCACAAACTGCTTTTAGTCAGGGGCAATTAAATGTGCAAAGCGTCAAGTGCCAACCTTGTTTTCCTCGATGCAATGGAGAGACGAGTGAGCGATAACCAACCAAAGATCGTAATATTTTTATAAGTAATAGACAATCAATGTGTATAGACGAGTGAACATCCGTGGATCTACGCCGACAACAAGGCCGAGTTTAGACAACTTCTGTATTTATGCGCTTCAAGAAATACCCGTGTTTTCTTCAGCCAAGTGAGCGCCAACGATTAAAATGTTCATACAGTGAAAGTATGTGATTTGTATCGCGCGATTCTTCTCCTCTTTCTTCGGCTAAAGAGGCCATCGTTAAAGGTTGGTGATACAGTGAGTTATTGTGTTAGTTATAGCAATCGGGACTAATACCACGTTGTCTTTCAGCCGTATTAGCCTTGGCATAAGAAGTGTCTATACAGTGATTCTATGTCATTAGTTATCGCGATTCGTTACCTCCTCTTCTATTTTCAAGCACATTGTAGGCCTACGATAATGAAATACAAAAACGCAATTAAGAGTCTCACCCACTCAGTCATAACTGCTTGTTTAGTAGGATGCACAATACATCAAAGACGTCCATGCCAACCTTAGTAAGGCCTCGACGTAATCGGACGAGGTGAGCGTCACCAACCAAAATCGATATTTTTTTAGGAAATATAACAATCATATGGATGGACAAGCGAACATCCGGGATCACGCAAGAATTAAACAAGGCTGATTTTAGAACAACTTCAAATTTGAATTTGTGTTTAAGAAAAATACCTGTTTCTTTCAGCCAAGGAAGGCCACGATAAAGAGTTTCATACCGTTTATTGCTATGTTATTTGTTATCGCGTCATTCTTCTTTCTCTTCTTTCTTCAGCCTTGTTAGGCTAACATTAAAAGGGTTTAATACAGTGATTTTGTCATTGCGATCGGGAAAATATTGCACTTGCATATTTGTCATAAGGAATTGTCATGGACAACTTCCTGTCAATCCTTTGTCTGCTTTTTGTTGGTCCCTCCGTGCGTCCTTCTCGACATCAAAATATCAGAAGTTTGTATTTCTTATGGCACACTCTTTATATATAAAATTTTCCTAAACACTAGATAGCCATCAATGTGTGTGATTATTTGAGATTGGGGGGTTACAAGTTTTTGGCATTGATAAACTCCAACCTGTCCCATTGAAAGGGTTCATCTTTACTCGTAATTTTTTAAAAGGATGTACGACATTGTTTGTCGTTTACCACGGCTCACCGCTTGTATCGATTTCTAATTCTAACAATCTTCCGTGTGGGAGGCTCCTTTCATGTCCCCCCCGATAAAATGCGATTTATACAGTTGAGTTTTATGTGATTATAATTTATTGCGACAGCGAAAAGTACCCGTTTTCCTAAGGCAAGTTAGCTACGATAAAATTTGATTTATTAAGCGTGTTGTATGTCATATAATATCCCAGATCGGGTAACTGTACCTGTTGTTTATAACCCTCAGCTGATTTAGGCCACGATTAAGTGTTTTATCAGTTCAGTTTGTATATGATTTTAATCGCGTTCAAGAAAAATACCCGTTTTCTTCAGACAAGTTAGGACAAAGATAAAAAGTTGTTTTCACACCGGTATTGTTTCGTAGTAGTTATCGCGATTCTCCTCTTCTTCTTATCTTCAGCCTTGATAACCTTCGTTAAGGTTTTTATAGTCAGTGACAGTTATATGTCCCATTTTGTTTATAGTACAATCGGGAAAAATACCGCGTGTTTCTCTCACCAAGTTGTCCTTGGATAAAAGTGTCTCATACAGTGATTCTATGTCATTAGTTATCGCGATTCTTCTCTTGTTCTTTTTTTCTGCCATTGTAAGGCCTACCATAAATAAATACAAAAATCCGCATTAAGAGTCTAACCCCATATAGTCACATACTGATTTTTACAGTAGGTGACAATAAATATGTGTGAGCGTGTCCGAAGCCAAACTTGTAGGCCCTTACGGGCAATGAACGTAGTTGAACAGATATAACACCAAAGTTTGACTATTGTTTATGTAAGAATTAACATCAATGTAACGGCAGAGCGACTCTCGTGCATCAAGCGGACCAGAATCACATGGCTGATGCAGTACAAAACTTTGTATTTGCGTTCAAAAATAACATACCGTTTTATTTATTTCTTCATGCCCAAGCATGAGGTCTGCAAGTATAAAATGGTGTTTTTACACAGTACCAAGTAGTGATTTGTTGTCAGGGGGGGGGGGGGGGGGGGAGATGCTTCTTCTCTTCTTCTTTCTTCAGCTAAAATATGGCCCTCTTCGTATCACAGGTTTTGTATAAAGTGAGTTATTATGTCTGAATTATGTTATAGCATCGGGAAAAATTACCCTTTTCTTCACCCATGTTCGTGCTCCTTCGATAAACGTGTCTCCTAGTGATTTCTATGTCATTATTATCTTGAATCATATACCGTGCCTTCTACTGTGGTTGTTTCAATGCCTAGTAAGGCCTACTCGATGAAATATGCATACCAAAATCCGCATTTAGATGTCTACCCACTCAGTCACATAACTGCTTTTTAGTAGGGGACAATAAATCAAACCGTCCATGCCAACCTTGGTTAGGCTTTGTGACGCAAAATGACGAGTGAGCTATCAACCAACCAAAAGTCGTATATTTTTTATCTCAGGAAATATAACAATCACATGTGTATAGACAGAGACGCAACATCCAGTGTGGATCAACACCTGTATAAACACAAGGCGTGTAGTCAATACAACAAACCTTTTTTGTATTTGCCTGTTCAAGAAACAAATACCCGTATTTCTTCAGACCAAGTAGAGGCCAACGATTAAAACTGTGATTATATAACAGTAAATAGTTATGTGATTTGTTATTCGCGATTCTTCTCCCTTACTCTTTCTTCGCCAACAAGAGGACTTCGTTAAAGGTTTAGTATACAGTGAGTTATTTTGTGATTTGTTTAGCAAATCGGGAAAAATACCTTTTCTTCGCCATGTTCGCCTTGGATAAAAGATGTCTCATAAAGTGAGTCTTTGTCATTAGTTATCTGATTTCTTCTCTTCTGCTTTTTTCAGCCCTAGTAAGCCTACGATAATAAATACAAAATCCGCATTAAGATTCTCCCACTCAGTCACATAACTTCCTTTATTAAGTAGGGGAAAATAATCAAAGCGTCCAGCCGCCTTGTAAGGCTTAGACGCAATGGAACGAGTGAGCGATAACCACCCAAACGATCGCCATATTCTTGACTAGGTAATATATCAATCAATGGTATGTATACAGAGCGAATACTCCATGTGGATCAACGTGCTAGAAATACACACAACATGGCTGATCGTAGAATAACGTTTTGTACATTTGCGTATTCAGAAAATACCCGTTTTTTCTTCAGCCAAGCGAAGGCCACGGTATCACACTGTTCTCTCATACTGTAAAAGTGTCGATTTTGTGTATGTCGGATTCTTCTCCTTCTATCTCTTCCTTCAGCCTAAATAGCCACTCGTTAAAGGTTTGTATACAGTGAGTTATATTTGAATTTGTGTTATCAGCAATCGAGAAAAAATACCTTATCTTTTCTTCAGCATGTACGCCTTGGATAAACAGTGTCTAATAAAGTGTTCTGTGTCATAAGTTATCTGATATTCTTCTATTCTTCGTTTTTCAGCCTAGTTAGGCCTTAGATAATCAAATACAAAAGTCCCGCATTAAGAGTCTACCCACTCAGCCCATCAACTGCTTTTACAGATAGGGGAAATAAATCAAAGCGTCAATGCCAACCTTGTTTTTCCTCGATGCAATGGACGAGTGAGCGATAACCCCAATGAGTTCCTGATAATTTTATTATATAGAAATATCACTATCTCATGGTATAGAGCAGAGTGACATCCGTTGATGCTACGTCAGAATCAACAAGTGCCTGTCATTGTAGAACAACTCTTATGTATTTGCGTTTTCAAGAAAATACGCCGGTTTTGCTTACAGCCAATGTAAGGCCACGATTAAAATGTTTCAAAAAGTGACAGTATGTGATATTTGAAGTTCGTGCGATCTCATTTCTTCTCCTTCTTTCTTCGGCCTAAGAGGCCATCGTTAAGTGGTTTTTATACAGTGAGTTTATTTGGTGAGTAGTTAGCAGCAATCAGGACAAATACACGTTTTGCTTGGCAGCCGTGATTAAGCCTTGATAAAAGTGTCTTATACAGTGTTCTGATGTCATTAGTTATCACGGCGATTCCTTCTCCGCTTCTATTATTCAGCCTGTAAGGCTACGATAATAAATACAAAAACGCATTATACGAGTCTACCCACTTCCAGTCACATAACTGCTTTTAGTAGGGGACAATAATCCAAAGCGTCACATGCCAACTTGTAGCCTCGACGTAATGGACGAGTGAGCTCTGATAAAACCACCAAAAATCGTGATATTCTTTTTAGTGGAAATATAACAATCAAAGTATGGACATAGCGTAACATTCTGTGATACAAATCCGTCAAGATAGAAAAAGGCTGATTTAGAACAACTTCAAATTGAATTGTTCGTTTTTAAGTATAATACCTGTTTGTCCTTCAGCCAAGCAAGGCCAACGATAAAAGAGTTTTCATATCCGTTATTGGTATGGTGATTTGTTTTTTATCGTCTCCGATTCTTCTTTCTCTTCTTTCTTCAGCCTTGTTAGGTCTAATTAAAAGGTTTAATACAGTGAATTTGTCATTGTGCGAGCGGAATTTGCACTTGCTTCTTTGTCATAAGAATTGTCATGGACACTTCATGTCAAATCTTTGTCTGCTTTTTACTCGTGTGTTGTCCTCCGTGCGTCTTGTGCGTGGCACAGCTCCAACATATCAAGTATGTATATTCTTGCACATCTCTTTTTATTTGTAAAATTATTCCTAAAACTGAATCAAGCCCTCACTGTTAATTATTTTGAGATTGTTACAAGTTTTGTGGCAATTTATAAACTCCAAAGCTGTCACCATTGAAGGGTTCATACTTATACTCTACATTTTAGAATGGATTAGCCGACATTGGTTGTCGTTTCCAGGGCTACGCCCGATTGTATATATAAATTTCTCATTATCTCACAATCTTCGTGTGGGATAAAGCATCCTTTTCATGTCCCCCCCGATAAAAGCGATTTATACAGTGATTTTATGTGATGTTTTAATATGCGACAGGGAAAAGTAGCCGTTTTCCTAAGGCAAAGTTAAGCTAACGATACAAATTGAATTTTTATTTAGTCAGATGTTATATTTGTGTATCTATATGATTATCCCGATCGGGTAAGTAACCTGTTGTTATACAGCTGATTTAGGCCTACGATTTTAAGTGTTTTTATACAGTGATTGTATATGATTTATAATCGCGTTCTGAAAATACCGTTTTCTTCAGACAAGTTGGCCGCAACGATAAAAGTGTTTTCACAAAGGGGGGGGGGTAATTGTCGTCATATAGTAGTTATCGGATTCTTTCTCTTCTATCTTTTCTCAGCTAGGATACAGCTTCGTCGTTAATAGGTTTTTATACAGAGGAGTTATATGTCTTTGTTATAGCCATCGATCATAAAACATACCCTCGTTTATCTGTCAGACCAAGTTGTGCTTGGATAAAAAGTATGTCCTCATAGCAGTGATTCCTTTTTCATTAGTTATCGCGATTCTCTCTGTTCTTTTTTTCTGCTTGTAAGGCCTTACATAAATAATACAAAAATTCCGCCTTTAGAGTCTTACCCTTAAGTCACATAACTGATTATTTAAGTAGGGGACACATAAATCGCGTAAGCCGTGCATAGCCAACCTTAGTAGGCCCTGTGCAGCAATACGGAGGTGAGCGATAACCATACCAAAGATCGATATTTTTATAAGAAATATTAAAACAACAATGGTACGGACAGAGCGGAAACATACACGTGGATCAAACGCCAGACAAATACAAGGCATGATTACAGAACACAACTTTTGTATTTGCGTTCAAAAAAACTACCGTTTTTCTGTCAGCCAAGGGCGAGGCTAAGATAAAGTGTTTTCACACGTAAAGAATATGTGAATTTGTTGTTGCGTGATTCTTTTCTCTTCTTCTTTCTTCGCGCCTAATAATATGGCCTTCGCTTAAGGTATTGTTTTACTGTGAGTTACTTTGTGATTTGTCATAGAGCAATCTGGGGAAAATACCCTTTTCTTCGCCAGGTTCGCCTTCGTAAAAAGTGTCCTCATAAAGTGTTCTATGTCCATTAGTTTATCTTGATATTCTTCTCTTCTTCTTTTTTTCAGCCTAGTAAGGCCTACGATAAATAAATACAAAAATCCGCCTTAAGATCACCCACTCTATACCATAACTGCTTTTTAGTAGGGGACAATAAATCAAAGCGTCCAAGCGACCCTTGTAGGCTGCGACGCAATGGACGAGTGGAGCGATAACCCAACGCAAAGATCGATATTTTTATTAGGAATATAACATCAATGGTATTGACAGAGCGAACTCCGTGGATCAACGCCAGAAGAATCACAGGCTGATTCCAGAACAACTTTTGGTTGCGTTCAAGAAAAAAAGGGGCCTTTTTTTTTCCTTTAAATAAACACACGCAATCTTGTCACTTTTAATGAAAATGTAAAAAAAAGATGGTGAAAATTTTGTAGATCTATGTTTTTGTTTATCTGAGATTTACAGGGCTGTGGATGCAGTGAAATAGGTTTTAAAAAAAAATTAGTTGTGGTTTGTTTTTACATGGGAAAGTTTTAATTGGATTTTATTTCCCTAGATTTAACCCAGTCCTTTTTACCTCGTTTTACCAGGGTTATCCCACCTATACCAGGATGTACATGAACCCGGGCCTAGAATTTTACATGTTTTTGCTAATCCCAAAAAATTTTAAATAATTTTGATAAAAAATATTTTTTAAAAAAAATTTTTGTAAGGGAATTTTAAAAAAGGAATGAGATCACACAAAAAAAAATTTGTAGAAATACACCCAAACCTTACAACTAAAAAGGAATGAGATAAAAAAAAAGGGCCAAGCTCATCTACCCTTCCACTTTGCGCATTCTTAATTCAAAAAACGTACAGTGCCATAACAGCACCCTGAAAAGCTTGGCAAATAGAATTTGGGTTTTTTACTTTTTAAATTAATTAGAAAAAAAGAACTAACATTACTTTAAATTAAATAATCGCAAATTCTATTTTCCCAAGCTTTTCGAGGATGCTGTTATGGGAACTGTAGTTTATAAACTAAGAATGCGAAAATGTGGGGGGTAATGAGCTTGGCCCTTTTTTAGTCTCTTTCCCTTTTTGAGTGGTAAGGTTGGGCTGTATTTCTAAAATTTTTTGTTATGTTTGTGATCTTGCACATCTATAATAGAAAAATTTCCTAAAATAGTAAGCCCCTCAATTTTAATTATGAGTTTGTTACAGTTTTGGCATGAAAAACCCCAAACCTGTGCCTTTGAAGGGTTCATTTTTATTTAAATTTTTAAAAAGGATTGCCGACTTTGTTGTCTTTTTCCAGGGGACGCCCGATTGTATCGATTCAAATCAAACAATTTTCGGGGAGGCTCCTTTCAGTCCCCCCCCCCATAAAAGGTTTTATACAGGGTTTTGTGATGTATTATTGCGACGGAAAAAAGTACTGTTTTCCAAGGCAATGCAGCAAACAAAAAAAAATTGATTTTTAAGTTTGTTGAAAATGATTTGATATGCGATCGGGTAAAGTACCCTTTGTTATACAGCTGTTTGAGTCCTAGTGAGTAAATATGATTTATAATCGCGTTCAAGAAAAAAAACCTTTTTTCTTCAGAAAAGAAAGGCCAACGTAAAAGTGTATCACACCGAAAAAATTTTTTGTGATTTTTTATCGCAATTCTTCTTTTTCTTTTTCTTCAGCCTAGATAACCTTTTTAAAAGGGTTTTTACATTGAGTTTTTCATTTGTTATGAAATCGGAAAAATACATTTTTTATTCAGCCAATTTGGGTTTTGGAAAAAAGTGTCTCATACGTGTTTTCTATGTCTTAAAAAATCGCATTTTCTCTTTTTTTTTTTCACCCTAGTAAGGCTACGATAAATAAAAAAAAAAATGGGCTTTAAGAGTCTCCCAATTTTGTCACATAACGTTTTAAGTGGGGGAAAATAAATAAAAAGGTCCAAGAAAACCTTGTAGCCCTGACGCAATGGACGGTGGCGATAAACACCAAAAGACAATTTTTTTTTTAGAAAATAAAACAATCAAGGTACGGACGAGCGAACACCGTGGATAAACGAAAGAACAACAAGGCGATTCAGAACAATTTTTTGTATTTGCGTTCAAAAAAAATTCCCGTTTTTTAGCCAAGTGGGGCCAAACCCATTAAAATTCTCAACAAAAATTATGTGATAAGTTGTCGCGATTTTTCCCCCTTCTTCTTTCTTCAGCCAAAAGGGCCTTTTAAAGTTTGTATCCCGGAGTTTTTTGTGATTTGTTTGCAATCGGGAAAAATACCCTTTTTATTCAGCCATGTTGGCCTTGGAAAAAAGTGTTACAGTTTTTCTAGTCATTAGTTATCGCAATTCTTCTTTTCTTCTTTTTTCAGCCTAGTTAGGCCTCGATAAAAAAATAAAAAAGTCCGCATTAAGAGTCTAACTCTCATATAACTGATTTTTAGTAGGGGACAAAAAAATCAAAGCGTCCAGCCAACCTTGTGGGCCTGACGCAAGGCGAGTGAGCGATAACCAACAAAAATCGATATTTTTATTGGAAATATAAAACAATGGTATAGACGAGGAACATCCGGATAAACGTCGGAATCAACAAGGCGATTCAGAACAACTTTTGCATTTGCGTTCAAGAAAAATACCCTTTTTTCTTCAGAAAGTGGGGCCCAACGATTAAAATTTTTTCAACATTAAAAGTATGGTATTTTGTCGGATTCTTCTCCTTCTTCTTCTTCAGACTAAAGAGGCCTCTTTAAAGGGTTTGTATAAAGTGAGTTATTTGTGTTTGTTATAGAAATGGGGAAAAAATCCCCTTTTTTATTCAGCCATTTTAGCCTTTGATAAAAGTGTCTCATAAAGTATTCTATTCATTATTATCTTGAATTCTTCTCTTCTTTTTTTACCCTAGTAAGGCCTACAATAAAAAGACACAAAAGTCCGCTTTAAAAAGTTACCCATCAGCACATAACTGTTTTTTAGTGGGGGACATTAAATCAAAGCGCCATGCAACCTTGTAGGCCTCGCGCAAGGGACAATGAGCGAAACTAACCAAAGATCGAATTTTTTTTGGGAAATATAACAATAAAGGGTTAGCAGACAAACATCGGGGAAAACGCCAGAATAAAAAAGGCTGATTCAGAACAACTTTTTTATTTGCGTTCAAGAAAAATACCCTTTGTTCAGCCAAGTGGGGCCCAACGATTAAAATGTTTCAACAGTAATTGTATGTGTTTTGTTTCGCGATTCTTTTTTCTTCTTTTTTAGCCTTGTTAGGCTTTTTAAAAGGGTTTTTATACGTATTTTTTATTGCGACGGGAAAATATGAAAAACCAATTTTTTGTCAAAGGGAAATTTGTCAGGAAAAACTTCAGTCGAATCTTTGGCGCTTTTTGTTGTCCTCTGTGTGTCTTTCTAGATAGCAAAAATCAAAGTTGCTATCTTGCACTCTTAAGGGTAAAATTTCCCCAAAAAACTAGAAAAGTCCCAATGTTAATTATTTGAGATTGTTCAAGTTTTGTCTTTGAAAAACCCCAAACCCTGTGCCATTAAAGGGGTTCATCTTTACTCAAATTTAAAAAAGGTTTACCGACATTGTTGTCTTTTTCCAGGGGCCCCCGATTGTATTTTTTCAAAAATCTAACAACTTTGTGGGGGCCCCTTTTCAGTCCCCCCGATAAAAGCGTTTTATCAGGAGTTTAGTGATGTTTATTGTGACCCAAAAAAATACCTTTTTCCCTAAGGAAAGTAAGCTTACAAAAAAAATTGTTTGTTAATTTTGTAGTATGGATTTTGATACCCCCGGATGGGGGTAAAGTTCCCTTTGTTAACAGCTGTTTTGGGTCCACGACAAGTGTTTTATACAGTGATTTGAAAGTTTTTATAATCGCTTAAAGAAAAATACCCTTTTTCTTCAGAAAAGAAAGGGCCCAAAAACGATAAAAGTGTATCACCCCGTAATTGTTTGTGATTTGTTATCGCGATTCTTCTATTCTTCTTTCTTCAGCCAGATAACCTTGTTAAAAGGTTTTTTTACAGTGAGTTTTTTGAATTTGTATAGCAATGGGGAAAAAAATATTTGTTTTATTCAGCCATTTTGGGCCTTAAAAAAAGTGTCCCCCTACAGGATTCTATTCATTAGTTATCGCGATTTTCTTTTTTTCTTTTTACCCTCGAAAGGCGCGTAAATAAAAAAAAAAATCCATTAAATCTACCCACATAACTTTTTTTAAGTAGGGGACAAAAATAAAAAGCGCCCAGCAACCCTTTGTGGCCTGCGCAAGGCGAGTGAGCGATAACCCAAAAACCAAAACGAATTTTTTTAGGAAAAATTAAAATCAATGGTATAGACTAATGCTTTTGTCTTTGACAATGCGTTTGTTTTTTTTCCATCTGTCAAGCTTAGAAAATCTCCTGATAATTTCATTTTTTACACGGAATACAAAAACCCATATCAAATTTTGATGTTTGATCTTCTAAAATTTTATATACGAGTGACTTTAAAGGGAATTTTTATTTTTTCATTTTTTTACAGAATAACATCGTTTTTACTCAATTGTGGGTTTTTCTTACAAAACGCACCCAAAAATCATCTTTTTTTTTAAATCTGGATTTGTAAGCATTAAAAGGGTTTTTCAGATAGTGATTTTGCATTCAAAAAGGGGTTTTTTTTAGAGTTCAGTGTGTGTGGGGAAAACACATTTAAATTCATTTATATTTTTATAGGAATTTAAAAATATTTAATTTGTTTTAAAAACGTCTCATCAGGTGCCCCTTTGACGAAAAGCTTTAGGCTTAAATACTCATTTAATACTATATTTATTTAGAATTTTTTTGAGTTTGTTGACTTTTTAAAAATCCTTCCCTTATTTTGAAGTATCTTTGTGAACCCAAAATTTATATCATAAAGTTTTTTTAAGAGTAAATATTTAAAAAAGATTTGATTTTTGATTTTCTGCAAAAAATAAATTTGGGAACTTCGTTGTTATAAAAACAAACTTTAAAATTTAGTTTACTTTTGAAAGCAGAATTAGGGCCTGGGGGAATTTTAAATTATTTCTTTCGATTTAACTTTACAATTTTTTTCATTCAAAATGGCAAAAACAAGGTTAAACGTTTCCCGTATGTAATTTGAAAAAGAGCAAAACACAAACGCCTAGAGGCTGGGTAGTGAAGATTTTTTCCATGGGTATGTATAAATTGAAAATTGAGGCATTTGATTAAAATTTTTGGACCAGGGAATGTAATAAGTGTAAAAATCTTTATAATAGCAAAAAGTGCCTTCAATGGGGTTCAAGATGTCTATGAACTGAAAAACCCCGAACAAGAGAGTTTCGACGAGATGGATTTTGAATTTGTTTTTTTCCCCCCTCTAAGGTAAATGAAATTTACATGAAAAAATTTTTTTTAATCATGAGCGATAAAAAACCCAAAAAAAATAAAAAGATGTTTGCTGCTAATGGTTTAGCTGTATTGCCAAAAGGAATAAGTTGGAAAATCTCAATAAAAACGTAAGTTGGAAAGTAATGATCATTGGAGTTTCTTGACACGTAAAATTTTGATATATTTGCTTGCGGAAACATATCTAGAGGGTCTGTTCCGACGTTTTATTTCTATTGACAATTAAAAAATGCTAAGATTTGATCGTAAAAGGGTTTTAGGGGGGGGTTTAGTTATTTTATTGTGAAAGTTCATGTAAAGGTAGTCGAGTGAAAATTTAAATTCCAAGATGTTGAGTTGCAGTCATTAAATTCTGGTTTCCGAATGAAAAGCCAATGTTTTTTACAGCAGTTTTAAAGCTCCACACGAAAATTTTTAGAAAAATTTTTCAGATTGTTTTGAAGTTTAGTAAAAATTTTAAAAAATGGGAAGCTAAGAAATTGTTTTTTTAGGTGATTCCAAACATTGATTTGAGAAAAGAGACTTACCAGTAAAAAATTTCAAAATTTTTTAACTAGATCACAGGATTGGTACAATATAAAGTCTGTTATAGGGTTAATAATAGGTCAGCTTTTTTAAATTTGATCATTTTTATGAAAACACAATGAAAATATTTTTCGTCAGGTATTAAAAGTGTAGGATTAAGTGACAGAATTAATTTATTGTGTTGAAAGATTAATAAGCAAAAATTTCTTCCTAAATTGAAAATACTAGAAAATTATAAAAATGTTGATTGGAAGAAAGTAGTGAAGATATCTTAAGGGGCCCCATTACCAATTTTGTATGGCAAGAAGTGCAGATGATAAATTAGAAATGTTTGTTAAAGTAGTCGTAAAACCCTTAAATAACATCCCACCCCCTTTTAAATTAAAATTTAAAGGAAGCCAGCCCCATGGTTAACGCAGAGATTAGGAAATCCATGCATAGGAGAGACACTGCGCAAAAAATTTAGAATTTTAGAAGGCAGTCAACGTGGGAGGAATCAAAAAGTTAGAAATAGGGAAAATAATGATTCGTTTTTTAAGCGTGGCTTTTTAAAGTTTTTTTGATAATGATTTTTCTTCAAAATCTTTATGGTCATTTTTAAAAAAGTTGAAGGTAACAAAGAAAAAAAGAGTGTAGCAAGCCTCTTGACAGGAATGGGGTATCCTACAGTTAATAGATATGTGCTTTTGTTACAAAAAAGTTTTTTTGTGAACGAGAATTTTTCAAATAAAAATTGGTAATTTTTAAAGATTAAATAGAAGAGAAGCAGAGAATCTTCGCTACAAATAACAAATGAAGAAGTCATTCAGAAATTTTAAACCCCTTAAAATTAGAAGCTTGAAACATTCAAGAGATCCATGCATAGATTTAAGAAATCGCATCAATAGTCGGATTTTTAGCGTATCAATTTTCCATTTCTTTCTTGTAGGTGATTTCCCAACACAGCTGAATTGGAAAGGGGAAAACCCCTATTTATAAGGGAAAGGTAAAAGAGTAATAGGAATTCTTATCGACCTATATAACTCTTTCCAAATTTTAGGGAAAAAATTTTTGAAAATATTTTACACAAAAAGGTTTTTTACATGAAGTGGAGTCTGAAGGTTTTAAATGAAACCAGCGGTTTTAGGAAAGGTAGGTCAAGCAAAGTGCCTTCTAGCATTTAAGATTTTATTATAAAGGGGTTGATAAAGAAAGGTAGGTTGGAGTGCTTTGTTGATCTTAGGGAAAACATTTTATTCAGTACCTTTTTTTCTCTTTTTAAAAAAATTAAAAACCGGTTTTAAAGAAGTCCTTTTTTGTTTTCAAATTTTTGGGGGATTTTTTTAAATAAAAAAATGTTTTAAATCTTGCAAAAATATAGTTCAAAAGTATTCAATTATTTTGTGGTGTCCCAAGGATCAATATTAGGAACCCCTGTTTTTTATTTTTATATAGATGATATATCTACTATAAGGGAGGCATCAATTATATTTATTCTGAGACTTGGTCTTTTATTTAGAAGGGGTGGATGTCGAAGAGATCGTAAGACGTCTTTAAGAAGTTTAAAAAGGATGGATGATTGGTTAAAATCAGGGAAATTTATATTAATTTTAGCAAAACAAATTTTTTGATTTTTTATAAGGTAATGATAGAAGCAGAATGATATTCTTTGACGAAATTGTAAAGGTAATTTAATTTTTTTTTTTCCCCCCCCCCCCCGGGTGTTTTTTAAATTACTTTGGGGTTTTTTTAGATTTTTTTTTAAATTTTAAAAACTTTTGAAATGTTGGGGAAAAAGTTCATCAGCAAAGAATTATAAGTAGAATGAAGAGGTTTGTAACCGGAGAAAAGTTGGGTTCTTGTAGATTCTTTATTCACTCTGTTATTGATTTTTGCTTAGTGGTTTGGGGGAGTAAGACCTTCTACGAGTATGTTGTACTCCGAAGAGAATTGGCCATCTGTTTTTTCATTTCCTTGAACCAAAATTTGCAGTCTGATTTTTTTCACGATTTAGGAGAGGATGAAGTATAGCGTGGGAAAAAATACAAAGTATTGAAATTTTTTTTAGGTATTCTACCCAATTTTTAAAATTGTTGACGTGATAGAAATTTACTTTAATAAATATTAGAAGTTTCCCAGATTAAATTTGAAGCATTTAGAAAACATTTATGTAAAAGGGCGTACCTATTGGAATTTAATTCTTTGTATTAGAAGCCGTTTTTCGATCGGAATTGTACAATTTTAAAAATAAAATTTAAGCAATGATAATGAATCAAAAAGCAAAAAAATTTATTTTTTTTTTATTTGTAAAAATTTTTGTCGGGTGTTTTTGTAAAGTTAATTTTTCCTTCATAAAACTCTTATAATTTTATTTTGTTTTTTTTTGTTTTTTCATTATTGCTTTGGGTTATGATTAAAAAAATGTTTTTAAAATTTTTTTCTGCCTAATGTCTGGTTGCCGCCCAATGAGGAGTTTCAAATTTATTTTGGTGTCCTTATCATTGCTGTGATCAGTTTGACATGAAATTTTTTAAAAAAATTAAAATTTTGAATAATTATATATATGAGCAAAATTTTAACACAAAAAAGAAGATTGAACCCAAGAATAAAGATTTTTGCGCGGGGTTTCTTCCCCCGAAAGTTTTATTATCCCCTGATTTTCTGTTCCCGATTTTGGGAAACCCCATATTTGTTTAGGGGGATCTCTAATAAATCATTTTTTTTTTTTTTTTGGTTTTTTTTTTTTGTTTTTTTTTTTTTTTTTTCTTCTTTTCTTTTTTTTCTTTTTTTTTTCTTTCTTTTCATTCTCCACCCCCTTTTTAAAATTTATCTTCATTGAACATATAAATCATTCAATTTTTACCAAAATTTTGTGTTAAAACTTTTTGTGTAAAGACTATTTTAAATATTTTCAAAATGTAAAATTTTTGTTTTTTCTGCATCTATGTAAGAATTTATTTTGTTTTTTTCCCCTTTTTAAATCGTTTATAAGAATAGGAAGACGTTTAAAAAATAAATAAAATAAAATAAATAAAGACAGAGCGAACATCCGGGGATCAACGCCCGAATCAACAAAGGGTGATTTAGAACAATTTTTTATTTTCGTTCAAAAAAAATACCCGTTTCTTCAGCCAAGTGAGGCCCCGATTAAATGTTTCATACAGGAAAGTATGTGATTTTTTTGTCGCGATCTTTCCTTCTTCTTTTTTCAGCCTAAAGAGGCCTTCGTTAAAATTTTGTAACAGTGATTCCAACTCGCGCGTTCTCGATCGTGTGACGCTCGCTTAAGTTAATGGGGGAAAATCCCATCGGTCAGAACCAGTTACATGGAGGGGGAGGGGGTGGGGCTGGGACTGGGTCTGGGGGGTTCTCACGTCGTGGTAGTCGTTGTCTTTGTCATAGTTTGTTTTCACGGTCGTCGTAGTCGGGGAAGTCGTCAAGGGATGGGGGGAGAGTTCCCAGACGTCGACTGCCAGAGAACGCCTCTAGTTTCGAGAAGTTATGCTATGTCATAGGTGGCCACCATATAGGGAATGGAAGTTGCACTCAAATTGCTCTCAAGTTGCACTCGAACTCGATTGGCAATCTTATGCATAGGCTAGCCTCTTCGACATGGACGGAGCAATAGTAGTGGGTACGAGTCTATAGGTCCTGGGATGGTTGTCTTAGCCTATCTAGGGTGTTAGTAGGCCTTCTTGACACTGTCTTGACTAATAATCTGGGCCTACTTTAATAGATCGTAGGCTTCCCGGGTACTAGGCTGGCTGTTACCGCTCATTTCGATAACTCACATCCACACCGACTGCCTCTTTGTCTCATTTTACGATGAGCCGTGGAGGAATGCTATGGGCCTATTCTAACCCGGGCCCAGACGGGTTAGGTACCAGTAGAAAAATTGCAATGAACTCACTCATCTGGGACACCGTGCCGCACTGCATGACTTCTCTCCCTCCATTGCATCGCCTCTTCCCCTGTTCATCTCGGCTCCCGTCAGCCTCGGAGAGTCTCGGAGAGTACGCAAAGCAGGACGGACACCTATTGAAGAAAGACGACCGAATGTAGAGAAGTTTCGGTACTAAACGGAGCATACATACACGTTAGTCGTACCGTAGCCTATCGAACTGCCACCATACATACCGCTTTTCCCTACTATATGACAGTGTTAATACCCTAGGCCCAAATCTACACTATACTCAAACCGTGTCTTACTTCGCCCAGTACCTGAGCGAGACCCTTTTATTTCCTAGGGATTATCCATTGACCGCAAGCCGGAGCGAATGTAATTAAAAGAAGGGTTGCTTAGGTAATGGGCCAAGTAAGACACGGTTTGAGTATACCTATTGTTTGTACTTGTTCGTAGACTTCTGCTGATAAGAGTCGAACCCCTCTACCTTTTGAGATACTCTATTTATGGACAAAAGTCAATACGTGCTCGAATAGATCATCCTTACCGGTATTTTAATCTGATAGAGAGTTGGCCGGCTACAGTTCACGTTTTGATTGTAGGCTGTCGAAATACTTCCATCTGTCAGTTGCAGAATAATTATTGCATAGCAGTTTTCAAGATTTTATTTCATTTCTTTAAGAATAAGAATGAATAATACTCAATGAAACGTTTACCACACAAGTTATAAGGGTTCCCTCCTGCAGGAATAGTTCTCTGTCTGTCACAAATGAATCTTAAAAATATTTTTGACATGTTTTGACAGGAGATGATGATCTGTCACTGTCATGGATACAAAACAATAAGCGGTTGGCTTAGGTCAGTGCCTTCTATATATTGTTAAATGTAACACACAAAGAGATTAAAAGCTTTGCGTAGCAGAAGCGCCATTATTTTAAACTCTTTGGACCAAAGTCCACTAAATCTTCTTGCGTTCACTGGTCGGAGTGTCATAGCACCTTGGTTGAAACCAAATGCGAGCGCATGTTGCCAAAAATTGAGTCAATTTTCGGAGTAAGCTGGTCAAAACTTATTTAAAGTGCAAAATTTTACGCTTGAGTAAATAGCCCCGGTCGTGATGGATTTTTTAACTACTCGATTGTATTAAATATTAAATATTAAATAGCAGAGGTTTAATTTTATAGTTAAAAAACTCCGAAAAATGCGTAAACCCCTTTTGCGGATACCGGAATGCGAGTTACGTAAAGGTCTACGGCTTACCATCAAAATTAAATCCGTGTTTGGTTAACTCTTCTTTGTGAATCCGGGTCCTGAAGAGGGTTACACCGGGTCGAACTGATGTGTACTCTACAACGGCCAACTCTACAAAACAAAATGTCAAATTGCATCATTTGCGGGGAAATAAATGTAATAGTATCGCCAGCATATAATTTATTAACCCTTTGAGGCCCAAACTTACAGACTTCAATTTTTAGGTTTCACATGATATTTTAAATTATTTTAATAACATTCAATCATTTTTCATTGGAAGACTTTTTTCAACCACAATTCTGGGCAAAAATAAGGTGGCTGTTACATTTAACCTCTAGGACATATGAGTAGATATTATGCTAAGCCAGCGGTTTAGCCGAGCTCCTTTAACCGGTTCCCACTCGAACACCGAAGTTAAGCAGAATCGGGCGTGGTCATGGGTTGAGTGGGTGACCACTAAGCCCTGAAACTCACGTATACCGCTGGTTAGAGCAGATGGAGGGTTCGAAAGCTAGTGTAACGGCTTCGTTCTCCTCGACGTCTGCTCGGCAGTGCGGGTTAGTGGAGAAACCTATATGACTGTCAAAGTTACACCGTCCTTTCGGATGGGACGTTAAGCCCCCTTGGTACTTTTCGAAAGGAGTAGGCTACGTGCCGGTACCGGGTTTCCCCTCCTCCCTTCTGTTCATACATCATCCTCGTATATCACCACTCGATTAGCCAAAGTGCATAAATATGAGAGTTTAAGCTATCAATCACCAATCATGTTAAGAATATTTATTATCATAAATAAAGTAACTTATGAAGTGTGTTAGACTTCAAATTAGAGGATAGTAAAATAGAGTTATGTTTCAGGCTGTTTTTTTTTTGTAATTGTATTGTATATTGTGTATATTGTGTGTGTATTTGTATACACACAACCGGGGATACAATGCGAGTGGGCCTAGGCCTAGTAAGCCTATCACAACAACTGCTACCATTAGACTCAATTTCATCTTCAGAATGAGTGATTTCATCCTGAATAATTATGGGGAGCCACTAGGACATTAACGGAAGACGAGGCTAAACCTTGGTCAATAGCGTATTTACCTTGTGTGAAGGGTACAACAGACAGAATCGGTTAAATTCTCACACTCAAAGTATTCGGAATCATTAAATGGACGCGACAACATCCACGCGTGGAAATATAAACTCGTATACACTTCCAAACAAGAATACATCATCCTAAACCGAGCAATTAAAAAAAAAAAAAAGCTTAAAATAAGCTGGTGTATTCTTTTTAACAATTTTCAACTAAATTAAAGACATCAACATAAATAGAGACAATTAAAAAGGTTAAACATATCTATTTTTGCATGGGTTTTATAGTATAAAAGAATTTCGATGGTAAAGACTGCTCTTGTGAATCTGTATTAAATTTGAGGTGACAATGCATAGAGGTAAAAATAACGCTGAGAAGAATTTTTGTATTATTGTATTGTTTTAAATATGAGCCTATGAATATTAAATGATACAGAAATTATCTTGTGAATATTGTATTACAAATTAATTTTGACGATAACAACTAAAATTGAGACGATGAGGAAATATTTTGTATTAATATAGTATGAAATATGTACATTTTATTTTGATGGTAACATGGAAAACATGTAATATGTATTTTGCATGTAGATGACATATGTAAAATTAAGGTTTTCTAAGTAATTTAAATTAGTTAACAGCGTAATTTCCAAGACTTGTACAGAACTATGTATTTTTAGTGAGCAATGCTTTGCAATTGCTAATGAAAAACGCATTTGATTGAATTGGAAGTCAATCTACAGACCACAAGAATTAAGAGCTTTGTTAGGGTCACAAAGATACATCCCCTGGGAGGCGAGGAGTTTAAAAATACACTGTGGGTCATCGAAGGTGTATATTTGGACAACAGCAGAAAGTGTCCCCCGCGTGCGGGAACACTGTTGGCGACCAACCATGTGATCTAGATCTACGACTGCCAACATGCCATCAGGAAAACCATGTTGTATTAGATTGAGAATACCATAAGACTCATCCCTCTTAATTGTATCCTCGCTAATAATAGAGGCTATAGAAATTGAGAAAGGACAGTGTATTAAACAGGGATGATATTCAGACTTGCGACTGCGTGAAACCGATCCATAAGCATAGTTTATAATGCGTGATTAGTTTAAGCTCCACAAGACACTACAAACAGCACCATTAATTCTACCACGCATTCAACGAAACATCACTGACGCAAGCAAGTAACAGAGCCAGACTAGATTTGCTAGGACCAAGCTAGCGTAGACAAGTGGGTACTACCCCATCAACCAGTTATAAAATAAATGAATTAATTATAATAATTGTTTTAGATCTACCACTCAGTTATTACGATTTTCAGTGGGGACAGTAAATCAAAGCGACCAGCCACCCTATATGCCCGACGCAATCGACAAGTGAGCGATAACAACCAAGTCGATATTTTAATAGGAAATAGCAATCATGGTATGGACAGTGCGAATCCCGCGGATCAACGCCGATCAAGAAGTTCATTCAGACACTCTTAATTTATTATGTTCTTCGTTGCTAGGACGGCTCCAAAGTCACCGTTTACTAACTCCTACTATAAGAAAAGAACTGATAGACTTAAGTCCAAATCAGAAGTTAAAAAACTTCTGGCTTAGGCGGGAATCGAACCCTGGACCTTCTGCATTGGAAACAGATACGCTTACCACAAGACCAACGAGCCACACATATTACGACCTCGCCGCCCCGCACCTAATTCCGCCGGAAGACACGAGGGCAAGGACGCGGCAGCAGACACGCATTGTAGAGGTCAACAACGCTTCAGATGAGGTCGAAGACCAGAGAGGAAGGACCCTGAAGATGGCTCCTAAATTGGAGCCGAAACGTTGGTCAGTAAACCAAAGGACGAGACACAGGTTTACCCATTAGTACATACCTACTTATACTGACACGGAATTACAAATGTTTCCATACTTCTGTTCTGAGCAGTAAATCGACGTGCATTTTGGAGTTTTTGGAGTTAAAGTTCAAATCTCCAAAAGACTTTAAAAATTAAATCCTTTACCCAAAATACCCTTAAAAATTATACACCTAACTGTATTGTAGGCCTAACCAGTGCAAAGATAATTTCTTACAAGCTGCTGCCAGCCATTTTGAATTAAGGGCTCTGGAGCAGTTTAGTCACCATAGATATTGAACTCCTATTGTAGGCTAGATAAGCAGTCACCTATACCTCCGCACTGGCGCGAGCGTAGCAAATTGAAGAGTCAATCGGCCAATTTCAAGATGGCGATTTGGCGTTTTAATTGATGCTTTTTTAATGCAATAAAGTATTTAACGGGATTGTTTGATATGGTTTTAGCTTGTGCAGCATGGTATTGAACAAATAGAAACAATACGAAGTTATTGCATAAGGGAATTTAGTAATTGATTGATTGAATATTGCTTAACGTCTCATATTATGCACTTTGGCTAATCGAGACGATGAGTGGTGATATATGAGGATGAAGTATGAACAGAAGGGATGAGGGGAAACCCGGTACCGGCACGTAGCCTACTCCTTTCGAAAAGTTACCAATGGGCACCACGGTTTAACGTCCCATCCGACAGGACGGTGTAACTTTGACAGTCATATAGGTTCCTCCACTAACCCGGACTGCCGAGCAGACGTCAAGGAGAACGAAGCCGTTACACTAGCTTTCGAACCCTCCATCTGCTCTAACCAGCGGTATACGTGAGTTTCAGGGTAGAGCGGTCACCCACTCTACCCATGACCACGCCCGATTCAGCTTAACTTCGGTGTTTGAGGTTAAACGAGCTCGGCTAAACCGCTGGTAGAATTTAGTAATCATTTGGTGTTAAAGGCTAGTCAACCTGGCGGCAATCTTGAGAACTATTTGGGCTACAAATCGCTCCCATTTGATTGACATTTGATTGAACTAGAATTTCAAGGTGGCTTCTAATTGTCACGGAAGTGGACCACCGACTGCTAATCTAGCCTACAATAGGGGTTCAATATCTATGATGGTCACACTTTCGCGAGAGGCAAGGGAGCTAATATTTTCATCTAACCTTTAAAGAACACACATTCAATGACAAACAGACCTTCGTTCTCAGTGGTCACGGAAGTGGCGACTGTCACATATGTGCACTCTCTAAAGTGTTGGTCAACCTGCGAAAGTAAGTTAATATGTTCTCAGAGTTGTGGCGCGACAGTTGGCACCACTTGACTAGAGCCTAGGAATATAAAATGTCTAACTTGAATATAAAGTGATAATAAACTTATGATTGAAGCTTATTACGTGAGTACATACTTCTTATTATCCTTATCTATATCCTACATAACAATGTAGATAAAATATGTAACATGGTGGCAGCGGTGGGATAAGAATAAAACCAGTGCTCACGGGATTTCAATAAAAAACATGTCAACCTAACCTCAAGTAAAAACGTGCTCCTGTCAAAACAGTAAAGGCCTAGCTTAATAAATAAGAAAAACAAGCATGGAATTTCGTCCCCCTCAGGAACTCTCGTTCATAGGAAACATAGCAGAGAATTGGAAGAGGTGGAAGCAGAAGTACGAAATTTATATGCAGGCCTCTGAAAAAACAGATAAATCGTCCAAACTTCAGGTTTCGATTTTATTAAATCTAATAGGGGATGAAGCACTAGGCGTGTACATTCACCTATGCAGACCCTACAGACAAAGAAAAGATAGATATTGTACTTCAAAAATTTGAGGACTTTTGTAAGCCAAGAAAAAATATTGTTTTTGACAGGTACAAATTTTCCTCTAGGGCTCAAGGTCCCACTGAAACAGTTGATGCATTTGTGACAGAATTAAAACATCTGGCATCGACCTGTGAATTTGAATCCCAAACTGAAAGCCTAATCAGAGATAGAATAGTGCTAGGGATATTGGACAAAGCTGTCCAGGAAAGGTTACTGAGAGAACCTGACCTAGGCCTAGAAAAAGCCATTAACTTTTGTAGAGCAAATGAAACAAGTAAAGCACAAATGAAAGAGTTGCAGGGGGAAACTACAAATGCAATTCAAAAGAAGAAGGTAGCCCTACAACCCTCAAAATACAAAACCAAATTCAAAAATCATAGTACCACTAAAGATACAGAAAAACTTGACATTAAAGAGAAGAAGACATGCTATAGGTGTGGGAAAATACACAAATTTAAAGAGTGTCCTGCCTATGGTAAAACTTGTTCAAAATGCGATAGGCCCAACCATTTCTCAAAAATGTGTTAAATGCAACGTGTCCAATCCGTGGAACAAAACCAAACTTCAGAAGAAGACGAAGAATTTGTCTTGGAAATTAAAGAACATGGTCCTACCAACCCTCAAGTGAATAATATTGAGTGGAGAGAAACAATTAAGATTCAAGGTGTAGACATATATTTTAAATTAGATACCGGTTCGGAAGTCAACATAATTCCGGACGATTGTCTAAAAAGTATGTCAAAACAACCAAAACTACACAGTGCAACTAGAACCATAACATCCTATACAAGCCATAAAATAGCAGTGAAGGGAGTGACAAAGTTCATGTGTAAAACCAAACAAGGGGAAGCAGAGATAGAATTCTACATCTCAGAAGGAAAAACCCAACCAATTCTTGGTATTACTGCATTAGAAAAGTTAGGACTTGTGGCTAGAATACACACTACAAGTGCAACAGGAGAAGTCTCCAACATGAAGGGTAGAACAAATGCCATGAAGATAGTAAACAACTATGAAAATGTTTTCAATGGTTTAGGTAAACTAAAAAAAGAATACAAAATAAAGCTGAGTGAAGATGCACAACCTAAAATAGTGGCAGCAAGAAAAATACCTTTATCTATTAAAGATAAGGTAATAAAAGAAATCAAGAAAATGGAAAAGCAAGGTATCCTAAAAAAAGTAGAAGAACCTACAAAATGGGTAAATCCTATTGCGATTGTAAAAAAGCCTAACGGAAATGTCCGAATATGTATGGATCCTCGAGAACTAAATAAATACATCCAAAGGGAACACTATCAAATACCAACATCAGACACAATCTTCGCAGAGCTACAAGGAGCAAAAGTATTCTCAGTACTAGATGCTTCTACAGCATTCTGGCAACTGCCCCTGGACGAAGAGAGCTCAAAATTGTGTACCATAGCCACACCTAAGGGACGGTACCGCTTCACCAGGCTCCCCTATGGTATCAACAGTGCCGCTGAAGTCTGGCAAAAAAGCATGCACGAGGCGTTTGAAGGTATAGAAGGAATTCTTATATACATCGACGATTTACTTGTGTATGGAAAAGATATCGAAGAACATGATGCTCGTTTGGAGAAAGTATTGAAAAGAGCTGAAGAAAAGAACCTGAGATTCTCAAGAGAAAAGTTAAAAATAGCAGTGACTGAAGTAGACTACATTGGTCACACAATAAATGAACATGGAATAGCAGTAGACGATAAGAAAGTCCAGGCTATTTCCTGTTTTGCAACACCTAAAACTAAACAAGAACTGCAACGTTTTCTCGGTATGATAACTTACCTGACACCGTTTATTCCAAACATGTCAGAAAAGACTAGTCCTCGACGGCGTCTTCTAAGCATGAAGAATGAATGGGTGTGGGAAGCACCAGAACAAAAGGCATTCGAAGATCTAAAAACTTTGGTAACAAAAGCCCCAGTTCTTGCCTACTTCGACCAATCAAAGAAAACAGTAGTATCAGCTGATGCAAGCCAGTATGGTGTGGGAGGAGTAATCATGCAAGAAGGAAAAACCAGTTGCGTACACCTCTGCAGTACTCACTGACACTCAACAGAGATGGTCCCAAATAGAAAAAGAGTTAAGAGTTATTAGCAATTGTCAATGCCTGTGAAAGATTTTACTACTATGTCTATGGGATTGAGTTTGTTGTCGAAACAGATCACAAGCCTCTACTTGGCATCATGAAGAAACGATTGAAAGTCTGTCTCCACGTCTGCAAAGATTGGTAATGCGTCTTCTTAGATATAACGTTACTCTGCAGTACGTCCCAGGAAAACAGATGTATGTCGCAGATGCGCTGTCACGACAACCTGACGACAAGAACTACGTGAACACCGACTACCTTGAAGGAGAAACGGGCACAGTTCATTCGCTCATCAGTGCAACAGATGACAAAATAGAACTAATGAAGAACGAAACTGAAAAGGATCCCGTTCTCAGTGCTCTGAAGATGTTATGTAAGGAAGGCTGGCCAAAACACAGGTCACAAGTACCTGAAGAAGTACGACCATATTGGCAAAATCAAGATGGAATACACGAATCAAATGGTCTGATGTACATCAACAATCGAATCATCATTCCATCAAGTCAACGAAAAGAGACATTGCAGAAAATTCACTCATCACATCAAGGTGTAATATCAAGCAAAAACAAAGTGAAAGATTCTCTTTATTGGCCTGGCATGAAGCACGACATCGAAACCATTGTTAGTCAATGTCCAGTATGTCAAGGATACTCGCGAGCCAATCAGACACAGCCCTTAACACCGCATCCAATTCCTAAGCTGCCCTGGGAAAAGCTGGGTATTGATTTTCTGCATGTGAACAGTCAAGACTATCTGGTCCTCGTAGATTACCATTCGAAATTCATAGAAGTAAGATTGCTTGGAAGCAAAACTGCTCGAGCGGTAATTTATGCTCTTAAAACATCTTCCGTACTCACGGTATACCCGGGAATATTTTCGGATAATGGACCCCCTTTTGAATCAACAGAATACGACAAGTTTCTGAAAGATTATGATATACAGAAAGTAACGTCAAGCCCTCTGTACCCCAAATCCAACAGGATGGTAGAACGAGCAATTCAAACAGTTGAAGCCTTATTAGTAAAAGCGTACAAATCAAATGAAGATGTACACCTGGCAATATTGGAATACAACACACCCCGAAAGCAAATCTTCCAGCACCATCAGAATTACTAATGGGTCGACGTCTCAGAACAACTGTAACAACTACTACAAAAAACATTGATGCCAAAATTCAAAACTAACAAAAACCCTTCAAATCCTAAAGAAAACCAGAACAAGCAAAAGAAGAACTCTGATGCAAAATCCAAACAACTTAAACCTTTGAAGAACGGTCAAGATATAATAATTCAAAAAGCAACAAGGAAATGGATACCAGGTCAAGTAATCGAAAGGGATAAAACACCAAATTCGTATCAAGTAAAGACAACAGAAGGAAGCACACTACGTCGGAACCGCATTCATCTCCGTCCAAGAAACACTCCAGAAGTATGCCCACATCCTCCTACTCCTTTACTTTTTCAACCAAATCCTGTAAGAATGGAAACTCCAGAAATTGAACCCTTCAGACTTACCTCACCAAAAAAAAATCACATACCAATTCCTGTACTGAACCGTTCTGAAGTAACTTTACAGAAGAATCCTCCAGCTAGCAGTCCGCAGGATGCCAGAGCTGACCGAAACACCACAAGAAGTGGACGAGTAGTCAAGGTTCCACTCGTTTCCAAGAGGAATGACAAGTTACAAGATGAGAAGATCAGTTAAGAGTTAAAAGTCACATCAATAATCATATATATAATTAAGTATTTAGTAAACGATTAATAATTTTGTTAGTATAGTAGTTATTCTTTATTGTAGCAGTTGGCTATTTTCAACATAATAACAGTAATAATAACAGATTTGAATCTAGATAATTTCATTACTAGTTAAAATAATATGACAATAATTAACCTTTATAAAAAAAAAAAAAAAAAAAGGGGCATGTCACATATGTGCACTCTCTAAAGTGTTGGTCAACCTGCGAAAGTAAGTTAATATGTTCTCAGAGTTGTGGCGCGACAGTTGGCACCACTTGACTAGAGCCTAGGAATATAAAATGTCTAACTTGAATATAAAGTGATAATAAACTTATGATTGAAGCTTATTACGTGAGTACATACTTCTTATTATCCTTATCTATATCCTACATAACAATGTAGATAAAATATGTAACAGCGACAATGACCCTCCTCACAGTCACGGGGCTAGGTTGGCGTCCCCGTCATTGTTGTTCCTTCCTTTCTTCCTGCGGTACACACGTCTCTGGAATAAAAATAAAGGAGTAACACCTCATATTCCTTATATTCCTACGTCGGGGTTCTTATGTCGCGATCGTCATCGTCTTTGCCTTCTTTCGTAATGACATTGTTATCGTCGTCAGGTAGGTCGTCTATGATGTTATGTTTTTTAACAAGGGCGCGTCAACCGTTAGGTCATAATGCACCACTCTAGCCTAGGGGATTTGGGAAGGTGGTGCCAATGCTGGTCAGAACCAGCCACAGGGAAGGGAGAGGAAAAGGGGTTTCTCACGTCGCGGGCCTCATCGTCTTTGTCATCGTTCGTTGTGTCATTGTCATCGTCGTCAAGGAGGTCGTTAGGCCCTAATGGAAAGGGGATGTGTCCCTGACGACGATTGCCAGAGCTCACCTCTAGTTTCGGGGAGTAACTCCCCTCTTGCTAGCTGATGTTTGCAAGGTGGACTTTTTCTCTTGAATCGCCTTGTACGATTAGCAAAGCCATGCTCTGGTCCAATTCTTCTCCGGGCCCAGGCGGGGTAAAGAGGGAAACGGCGGTGTATGATGATACTGATTGTATTTTTTTGTATTTTTTTCGACAAGGAAGATGGCCAACGTAGAGTACAGTGCCCTCTTAGCCTTTAGCGTAGTATGGAAAGCAATGTCCGAGGTCTGTTTATAAGAGGATCAATCCCTTCTTGCATTTGCATTAACGACTGAGGGAGACTTTGGGGGAAAACCTTCAGTCAGGAGTTCCGGTCTCGACGGGATTTGAGCCCGGGACCTCCCGAATCAGAGTTAAGCGCTTAGCGCCCTAGCCAACTCTAGGTATTGTTAATAAGATACTTGGACGGCAATATACACATTTTAATTCTATATTCATTAGGTGTTTTGGTTCGTAGTACGTGTGGCAATAGATACCAACGGAATATCCAAGCAATCAATAACCTAGGCCTATATAACTGACATTTATACCATGACAGTTGGAATGCAAGAACTCCCGCAGTTAACTGTGTCTGAGGTTAAGCTAGGCCTAGTCCTTTGGGGCATTTTAATCTGTCATTTTATTTTTTTGGGCCCCGCCTGAAAGGTGCCCAAAATAAAATGAAAAATTTTGGATGAATTCTTCCCTTTTTTTGGAGTTTTGGGGAATGGTTGGGGGAAAATATGTAGGATTATGGCCATTAGTGCATGGTCAGTATGGATGGAGCTGAAAATTATTTGTGTAAATATTTTATTAATTGGCAGAAAATTTAAATGCGTCCACACAGTGTTTTGGGGTTCGAAGTGAAATGTCGTCTGTTTCTTTGGAAATAAATTAAATCGTATGGATCGTGGGCTACTTCATTATTGATTAAATTTTCGTTGGCACACATTATTGAATTTTTAATTTGCGATTTTAAAATATATTTCGAAAAGCCCTTTTATTATATGCTCGCCCTTTTGAAATGACATCGTCGGGGAACGGTATTGAGTATCTGATGGGTTTATATTTGCTTTCTTTCCCGGTTACGTCTTCGTTCACTGTAGTTGGAAATCTTTCAGTTTTGTTCCGTTGAAACATGTTAACCCTTGTAGTGAAAAAGAAAAATGTTATCTAATCGATTGTTTTAAAAAACATTAATAATAGCAAACTAGTATTTTCACGTATTTTTGCAAGTCAAAAGATCGAAAAACAAACAAAAATAAAACAATAATAACACATTTAAAGGGAAATTACCTAGCGGTGGTACAGGGTCTCTAGAAAACTAAACTCTTTGCCAAGGGCTAAAAGATACTTTGTTCAGAGAGTTGTAACAAAAACATTAAAAGGGATGAGCGAAGCGAATACTTCAATTTTACGACCCCCAAAAAATTTTGCTCCAAAGTTTTTTTTTTCGATTTTTTTTGTTGTTTGCAAACCTTCCGGGCAAAGGCTAGCGATCTTGATGAAAATTGGAAAACCTTTGAAATCTCTGAACTTAGACCTGCCCCGTTTTTGGGTACAATCAAAAAAATTTTTTTATGAATATCGTATTTTTAAGTGGTCCTACCAAACTAAAAAATTCCAGAAAAGCTCATCTATCAACGCGGGGGGATTAACGTTTTCATAGAAAATCAAAAAACGCGCCCGAAAAAACGTTTGCGAAGTTTCCCAGTACGAAATTTCTTTAATTTTGAACTAATTTATGTTTAAAATTTCTTTTTTTATTTTAGAGCGTAGCGAGAAAAGCGAAGATTCCATTTTACTTACTGTGAAAAAATCCAGAATGTTTTTTTGTTTGTATTTTGGGTTTTTTTTAACACATTACGGTTAACCCCATACCCATTGCGATGAAATTTTCTGGAGGACTTCGAAACTTAACTTGAACTGCCACTTTTTGAGCGAAAAACTAAAAATTTTTTCTCATGAAAAACGCAATTATACATTTTTTTCGTTTAAAACAAAAATTTTAAACATTTGTCGACTTATAACACACATGCTTGATTCGACGTAAATTTTCTTTTTTTCAGAACCTTAATTTTAAAATTATTAATTTTAAAAAAATTTTAGCGCAACAGAAAAATTATTTCTCTGAAAATCGCAAAATTTTACGCTTTTTTTTTGTTTAAAAAATTTCTTCACTTAATATATATATTAAAATTTTTACACTCCAAAACCCGTAGTTTAAACCACATTCTTCAATTCACAAATTGTGATATTATTTAAATACAGGATTTAAATAATCAACAGCAATTTAAATAATTTTTTGAAAAAAAAAAATTTTTCCCAAAAAAACCCCGGT
>JAMZAV010006758.1:0-36210 GCA_024449915.1 Sweltsa coloradensis | reverse complement strand
GGTACAAAGTCGAAGCAGGTTGGGGGTGTACCTGACAACGATTGCCAGAGCTCGCCTCTAGTTTCGGGAATAGGCCGACATCAGTAGCCTTAGTGGATATCACGAATCATGCAAGAACTAGGGAGCTTCAACCTGACAGGTCATATTACGTCGCCTGTGTTATTGTAGGTAAATATTAGAATTTAATTCAATGTTTATGTTTATAGTATTGTTTTCTGCATTAGAAACTAAATCTATAATGGTGAATGTAATTTAAGTTGTTTAGATCAGTTGTTATTGGCCTAAGGGCACGTCATACGCTATGTTATAAAGCACCACTCTGGCGTGGGGGGTGTGAAGAGGAGAGTTACTAGCTGGTCAGAACCAGCCTCGGGTGTAGGATTGAGGCAAGGGGGGTTCACACGTCGAGGTCGTCATCGTCTTTGTCATCATCACAATAACAGTGCAACCAATTGTTGTCAATCTTTTAAAATAAAGTCCAAACTAATAGTGGCTATTTTTCAATAATAAAATTAGACATACTTTTTACGATTTTTTTATTAATTTGATTTAAGAGCGCTTCAACTGCCTAGGTCATATTTCGCCACAATTGGTATTGTAAGTTAAGAAATTGATTTGTTGTTTGACTTTTTGTTTTATCGATTTTTACACGATTACAAAAGAAAACGATTAAAACGATAGTAATAATCCTAGGAGAATATTTTTTTAAATTGGGGAAGGAACTCCCCGTTGCTAACGTCACCGGCAAGAACTCGCCTCTAGTTTATAGCAATGTTTGCGAGGTGGACTTTTTCTCTTGAATCGCATTTAACGATTAGCAGAGCCATGCCCTGGGCTAATTCAACCCCGGGCCCTGACGAGGGAATGGTCGTCGTAGTCGGGTACTCGTCAAGTGGAGGGGGATGTGACCCCGACGACGATTGCAGAGCACGCTTCTTGTTTTGAATAGTAAGATTCTCCTACAAACTAGCTGTTATTTGCACGAGATGGACTTTGTCTCAATTCTTTTCTTTTCTCACATCGATAGCCAGAGCTAGCCTCTATTTGAAACAAATTCGCGAAAACGGTTAGGTCATAATGCACCACTCTAGCCTAGGGGTTTTGGGGAGGAGGAGCCCATGCTGGTCAGAACCAGCCAAGGGTAGGAGGAGGAAAGGGGGTTTACACGTCCCGGTCGTCATCGTCTTTAACATCGTTTTATGTGTTATTGTCGTCGTCGTCGGGAAGGTCGTCAAAGAAACGGGCAAAGCCCCGACGACGATTGTCAGAGCTCGCCTCTAGTTTCGGGGAGTGACAGAATGTGGGGGAGGACAGACCCGTGCTGGACAGTACCAACCACAAACAACGGTCAGGCAAAGTTTTTCTCATTGTGCGGGGATTTAAGGATATTTTGTATAATTGGAATTAGGGCGCGTCAACCGTTAGGTCATAATGCGCCACTTGGGGCAGCCATGGGGATGTAGGGAGAAGGAGCCCATGCTGGTCAGAACCAGCCACGGGTAGGGGGAGGAAGGGGGTTACAGCCTATGCTGGTCAGAACCAGCCACGGGTAGGGGGAGGAAAGGGGGTTCCAGCCAATGCTGGACAGAACCAGACACAGTCGGGCAATATGTCGTGTTTGAGGAATAAATTACATGCGACCTATGCTGGCTAGACCCAGTCTATACTCCAATACAGAACCTGGATATGGCTAGGCCTAGGGCTATCATCCTTCCACGCAGGCACAGAAGTTATTGAACCGAATAACATTCGTAAAACCCATCCTTAAGACTAAACAAATCGATTTACCTCAGACTGTACAATCAAAAGAGTCGTTCCTGATATTCAGTAGCTGCTTGTGGATTAAAATATCGCAATGATTTGATTTACCAGCCTTGCGTTTAAAACACGTCCGAAGCCAAAAAATGTCTCAAACATGGCTGCCACAGATTGCATTCTAACAATGTAATCTGAGCGTCATTCACCGCCTTGTAGACAAATGATTCCTGCGCGTCAGAGCCGAATCCCGATTTTCGTCGTGCGCGCAAGAGAAATAATGCTTATGACCCTTCTTTAGAACTATCAGTGTTTTACCATTAATTAAAAACTAGGAAGCTTCGCAAACGCTTTTTCAGGCGCGTTGTTGGATGAGCGTAATTTTTTAAATACGAAAAAAGCGTAAAATTGCGATTTTCACGAGAAATAATTTTTTGATTACGCTCAAATTTCACAAGAACATATAAGTTCATAAAAATAAGGTTCTTTAAAAAAATCATTACAATCGAATAAAGCATGTAGGTGTAATAAGTCAAAGAAATTTTAAAAATAGAAAAAAATCGTAACGTATTGCGATTATCATATGTAATAATTTTTTGAATGCGCTCAAATTTCACACGAATATATTAATTCATAAAATAAAGGTTCTGTGAAAAAATCATCACAATCAAATAAAGCATGTAGGTGTTATAAGTCGAAGAAATTTATAAACAATCGAAAAAAAATCGTAACATTACGATTTTCATAAGAAATAAATTAAATAAACAATATACTACCCTTGTTACTAGCCATGCTGTGGGCCAATTCTACCCAGGGCCCAGACGGGGGATAATAATTCGGATTTTAAAGCGCGTCAACCGTTAGGTCATAATGCACGAATCTAGCCTAGGGGATATGGGGAGGAGGGGCCCACGCTGGGCAGAGCCAGCCACGGGTAAGGGAAGGAAAGAAGGGAAGTTCTCACGTTGCGGTCGTCAACGTCTTTGTCTTTGTCATCGATCATTGTGCCATTGTCATTGTCGTCGGGGAGGTCGTCAAGGGAAAGGGGAAGTGTCCCGGACGATGATGTCCAGAGCTCGCCTCTTTATAGTTTCGGGGAGTAATATACTCCCCTCCTACTTGCTGATGTTTGGAGAGGTGGATTTAATGTCTTTCCTCGCCTTGTACGATTATACTGTAAATGAACCCGGCTTGAGGGATTAAACAGGGGTTCAACCGGTAGATCATAACGCACATGTTGTGACATTTTATAAACTATTTTTTAATTTAAAAAAATTAAGGTATAAAACAAGTTAGGAGCAAATGAAGACGATCTCAGGAACTAAAGAGCGCTTCAACCGGTAAGGTGACACTGCGCTACCCTTGATTGTGCAAATTTAGTCTAATTCAAGAAAGAAATTTAGAAATTTAGTTGCAGTTGTAATATGATGGAGGTTAGTTCTTAAAAGGAATAAATAGATAATAGGCAATGCATCACTCTAGCCTAGGGAACGAGTGGTTTTTGGTTTATTTGGATTAAGGACGCGTCAACCGTTAGGTCATAATGCACCACTCTAGCCTAGGGGAAATGGGGAGGAGGAGCCTTTGCCGGTCAGAAACAGACACGGGTAAGGGGAGGAAGGGGGGTTTCTCACGTCGCGTTCGTCAACGTCATTGTCATCGTTCGTTGTGTCATTGTCATCGTCGTCGGGGAGGTCGTAAAGGGGAGAGAGAGGTGTCCCCGACGACGATTGCCAGAGCTCGCTTCTAGTTTCGGGGAGCATATACTCCGTTCTTACTAGCTGATATTTTTTTTTTATTATTTGGATTGAGGACGCGTCAACCGTTAGGTCATAATGCACCACTCAAGCCTAGGGAAGGGGGAAGGGGGAGGAGGATGGGCCCATGCTGGTCAGAACCAGCCACGGGTTAAGGTTAGAAAGGGGGTTGTCACGTCGCAGTCATTGTCAACTGCATGTTTTTAGTTCATTTGTGTTAAGGGCGCGTCAACCGTGAGGTCTTAACGCGCAACTGAATCAATCTCAGGACCAGACGAACACAAAGTATACGGCGCTCTGTTCAAACTGGAAGTAGAGTTAACACGGTATTGCTTGCGACTCTCACGCTACCGTGTGAATAACACTTTTAAGTAAGGATGGCCGGTGTAGGTGACTAGCCAGGTTATTAGGGTGTTACGTTACTAATAAGGTTTTTCAACTTCATTAATAGGGAAACACTCCCGTAGGTCCTGATACCCCGCTGAGATAGATTGTTTTATTTCTGGATTGATGTCCATATGATAAGGGAATGCCCGAGGGCTGTTACAGAGGACTCACTACCAGCATTCGCATTAACTACTGAAGGAAACCTCTGGAAAACTTTCAGTCAGGATTGCCGGTGGTGGGATTCGAGCCCGTGACCTCCCTCTTCAGAGTCTCACACGCTACGTATGACTATCTCATTGCTCAGAGTTAGAGTGATCTCGGAATTACTTGCGACTCGCACGCTACCTGGTGAGGAATTGAGAGTGTAGACAAACTCTAAAACTGAACTTTGCACACCTATCTCGTAGATTGCATAGCATTCCTACATATGACTCCATCAATTAGTAACGCCGTGAGAAACTAGGTGCTTCAACCAGTAAGTTTCATATTGCGCAGCCTGTGATATTGTTTATGTAATGAGTTAATCGTGTTGTTTAAGGTTATATTGTTTTCTAAGTCAATGAAAGAAAAGAATATAGCAATGACGGAGATAGCGAAAGGAAAGTTATTAATTTGGTTAAAAATTTTAATGTAATGAATATGAGTGCAAAGTCATAAATAGGAAAGTTTGTCGTCGTTATCATATGATAAAAAGACTATATTTTCTTTTATTTGGATTAAGGACGCTTCAACCGTTAGGTCATAATGCGCCACTCTAACCTAGGGGGAGGTGGGTGAGGGACCTATGCTGGTCAGAACCAGCCATGGGTTAAGGGAGGAAATGGGGTTCTCACGTTCTCGTCATTGTCTTTGTCATCGTTCGTGGTGTCATTGTCGTCATCGTCATCGAGGGGTCGTCAAGGGAAGAGGGCAAGGTCCCCGACGACGATTGCCAGAGCTCGCCTCTATTTTCGGGGAGTAAAATACTACCCTTCGTACTAGCTGATGTTTGTGAGGTGGACCTTTTCTCTTGAATCGCATTTTACGATTAGCAGAGACATGCTCTGGGCCGATTCTACCACGGGCCCAGATTGGATAAAAGACTCTATAAATCACAACCTTCCTGTTTTTATGTTGTTAAGAATAGGGAGACTTAGATTGGATGGATTTGTTTTGATACAGTTATTTGGTTCGAGGGCGCGTCAACCGTTAGGTCTTAACGCACCACTCTAGAATAGGGGTATGGTGGGAGGAGCCAATGCTGTCTAGAAACCAGCCACAGGCAAGGGGTGTCAGGGTGGTTTTTCACGTCGCGGTCGTCATCATCATTTACAACACCTTCATTTCAATAAAATACAAAATGAACAGGGGTGAATGAAGTGAATGTTAAAGTATAGTTTGTTTCAGTCGATGGTGTCTACTTATTTTTGGCTGCCATATTCTCTGACGATTTCATGTTTTCCTGATTAAAAAACCGTTCTTCTCAGGCCGTCAATTTGACTCATTGTTACTAATTTTGTCCACAAACATTATGATTGGTAATGTTGACATATCAATTGGGGATTAGGGGTTTTGATCCCAGAAGGGTTGGATTAAAAAAAAAATTTAACGATTGTTTTAGATTTTTGACGGACCAAAAGAAATTTACATATTTAAGTATTAACCATTATAGAATTTCTCTGACTTTTCCAGATTGTTTTTTTTTTCGCCAACATCATCAGTTGAACATACGTGTAAACCCATAGTTCCATTACTGCCAGACATTTTTACAAAACGTTTAGGGGGACAAAGTAAATAAACACATTAAATTCGTATTTAAAGTCAACACAATCAGTTACTTAACTGACTTTCAGTAAGTAATCATTATTTTAATAATTGAAACACACAAAGCCAACCATGTCAACGCTGCCACCATCGACGAGCGAGCATTGTCCAAGCACAGACCGGTATTTGAAACAGGAAACGCCGACCCAACTTGTTGGACACGATTCAACCGCGGGTGACTCCAGGATCAACAAGGTTAATAACAGAGAGAACCAAGCCAACCCTCTGACCCTGACGCTGCCACCACTGACGAGCGAGCATTGTCCAACACAGATCGGTATTTTAAACTAGGGTTTTGATTAAAGGGCGCGTCAACCGAAAAGGTATAAAGCGTCACTCTAGCCTAGGGGACATGGGGAGGAGGGGCTCATACCGGTCAGAACCAGCCACGGTAAAGGGAGGAAAGTGGGACTATGACTGCCAGAGCTCGCCTCTACACTTCACTACATTACAATCGGAGTGTTTTGTGTGTTTGTGTGGCTCGTTGGTCTTATGGTTGCATCTCTGCTGAAAATGCAGAAGGTCCAATGTTCGATTCCCAATATAGTCTTTTTTAACATCTAAATTAGACTTAAGTCCATCAGTTCTTGTGTTTGGAATTTGTAAACGGTGACTTTGGAGCCGTCCTAGCAACGGGGGACGTAATAAATTTTAAGCTTGTTCTGAATCGGCTTTGTTGATTCTGGCGTTTTCTCGGGTGTTCGCATTGTCCGTACCACTGATTGCTATACTAGGGAAAACGCTTAAGTCCCGACGCGTTGATGGATGAGCTTTTTTAAGTTTTAAGTTTGCGTGAGATATCTTTACTTTTGCAAGTGCTTTGTTTTGCTGCCTACGCATTGTAGGTGATTGTTGTCAAGTTTCTATTGTTACTTGTCAAATGTTATTATTTACCGTAAAAACTTATATTAACAGCTTTATTTCTATATGGAATCTGGAACTTTTCCAACTTTTTCTTTCAAAAGGTACTTTATCACCATAACCTCAATGCCCATGTATAATATGAACGTTGAAGCCCCACCCGTTTGGTTTGAATTGGCCCAAATAGCACAAAAATATCGCACAAAAAATCAAAAAACTTATTGGAAAAAAAAAAAAAAAAAGCTCTATTTCTATGGATTCTGGCTAATTTTTTTCAACTTTTTATTTCAAAAGGTACTACATCACCATTACTCTAATGCCATGTGAAATATGAACGTTGTAGCCCACCAGTTTGATCAGAATCGGCTCAAATAACACGAAAATATCGCAATAAAAATCGAAAAAAATCGTCAAAGTACGATATTCACAAGAAATATTTCTTCGATTGTACCCAAAAACAATACACCTCTAAGTTCAGAGATTTCGAAGGTCCCTTTCAATTTTCATCAAGATCGGATATGCCGTTTGCCTGGTAGAGAGTTAACAAACAGACAGAACAAAAAACAAACAAACAAAAAAAAACTGAGCTAAATTTTTGGGGGTCAGTGAAATTGAAGTCTTCGCTTCGCTCATCCAATTACTTATGAAAAATATCGTTTTTTGGTTGTTATCGCTCACGCTACGATTGCGTCGGGACCTACAGGGTTGGCTTGGTCGCTTTGGTTTACTGTCGTCCCCCTGAAAAAAAAAATGCAGTTAATCAATAACCAAATATAAAAAGGGGGTGGGGAAGAAGAGAAATAAAAATAAAAGGATATAATAAGTAACTTAATAGTTGATAGTTCTCATTTACAATCCAACAAAATAACTGCAAATTCCAGGAAAGGGGGCGCAGTGAGAATATTCATCGACGGGGCACGTGTGTATAGCAAAAGTTAAGAAACGCTGACCCAAATGGTGTTTGCAATGGCTGGTCGGATTCGGGAGTGTTTGTTATTTGGATTAAGAACGCGTCAACCGTCAGGTCATAATGCACCACTCTAGCCTAGGGGGGGGGAGGAGGGGCCCATGCTGGTCAGAACCAGCCACGGGTAAGGGGAGGAAGGGGGGTTTCTCACGTCGCGGTCGTCATCGTCTTTGTCATCGTTCGTTGTGTCATTGTCATCGTCGCCGGGGGGTCGTCAAGGGAAGGGGGGCAAGGTCCCCGACGACGATTGCCAGAGCTCGCCTCTAGGTTCGGGGAGTAATATACTCCCCGCTACTAGCTGATGTTTGCGAGGTGGACTTTTTCTCTTGAATCGCCTTTTACGATTAGCAGAGCCATGCTCTGGGCCAATTCTACCCCGGGCCCAGACGAAAGGGATTCGGGAGTGAATAAATGCGGTTTGTGTATTGTTATTTTTTTTCTCTCAAAGTTCTAAACATACTTTCCATTAGGCAGATGACATAACATTATGACATGTTTTTTTCATTTTAGATTAAGGCGCGTCAACCGTTAGGTCATAATGCTCCACTCTACACCCTAAGGGATGGGAGGAGGGGCTATGCTGCTCAAAAACCACCCAACGGGTAGAAGGGGGAAAGGGGGGGTTCTCACGTCGCGGTCGTCATCGTCTTGTCTCGTTCCTTGTGTCAGTGTCATCTTCGTCGGGAAGTCTTTAAAGGGGAAAGGGCAAGGTCCCTACGACAATTTCCCCCAGACCCTCGCATCAAGGGCGCGTAAACCGTTTCGGGGGGGGGGGAAAGAGGGGAGTGGGGCCCCTGGGGGGGGGCGGTTGTTACGTATGGTCGCCCATCGATATCGTAAATTTCCCCAAATTTTTAAAAAATGATATTTTAAATATTTACCACCCTAAAATTTTTAAAAATAAAAAAAAAATCGGGTAAAAAAAATAGTAAAGTTTTTTGGGGGGGTTTTTTTAAAAATTTTTGTAATATTTCAAATTTTCCCTATTAAACAAAATGCAAACAACGGGGCTGTAAATTTAAAAAACGTAAACAATGACAACGTGAAAAAACTAGGGCGTTAAACCCGGGTTAGGTCATATTGCGCCGCCTGTAAATTTTGGAAAACAAATGAAAAAAATTTAGGGGTGTTTTTTTGATGTTATTTTTTGATTTTGGTTCTAAGTTTACAAAATAAAAAAAAAAACCGTTAGAGAAAAAGGTATAGCATAAAAAAAAGCCCGTTTATAATGTCTTAGGGAAAAACCCTTTTTAAATATTTGGGGGCGTTCTCGTCTCGGGATCTCTTGTCGAATAACCCGCTATTTTTGGCAATTATTATACAAATGATTCTTTCAACAGTGGGTTTTGGGTTTAGGGGGCGCTTTCACCGTTGGGTGTTTTATGCGCTATACGGAAGCCAAAGGGTAGGGGAAAGGAAAGCCCCTCTGCTGGCTAAAAAACGGGACAAGGGAAAGGGGGGGAGGAATGGGGGGGGTCTCACGTCGTTGGCGCCATAGTGGAATTTAGCTTTGGTCGTTCATGCTATCAAGGGGGTTAAGCAAAAATCAAACAATCAATCAATCAATCGTGGCCGTTGTGTCGGGGAGGACGTAAAGGGTATTGGCAAAACGCACCCCTTAGTAAACAACCTCGCGGTCAAATGATTGGGTCATTAATGTGTAGAATAAAAAAAAAATCAATCGGGGATTGACGAACTTAACTGAGGGATTTGTCTTATGAGGGCAAAGAATTTTTTTAATTAAAACCCCAGACCTTTTGTATTTTTAATTTTTGTTTGTCATATTTTTAGTAAAAAGGTTTAAAAACAAACGCGCGGTTTTAATTTTTCTTAAATAAGTCTTTTAAAACCCAGACCACAAAAATTTAAACCCAACCCTTTCGAAAAAGCCGTATCTTTTTCCCTATAGGAGTAGGCTTCATCAAAAAACTATCATTTGCAAATTTTAGGTGTCAAAAATTTCTTTTATAGATAAAAAAAATATATTTACCTTTTAAAATTCCCAAACCCAAAATCAAAGAAATTTAAAAAATAAATTGACCATGATGGGAAATTTGTTTAAATTTTTTTTTTTTTTTTTTTTTTTGGCCCAAAGGGGTTGTTTTTTGAGTCAGTTTTCCCCTTTCCCATTCTCAATCATTAAAAGTTGTGAGGAAACCCCTTAAAAAATTCGGGGTGTTTTTTTGAATAATTTTTAAACCCGACTACTCAGGTTTTATCGATGAACTTTTTTAGAAAAAAATTTTGGGTTTTTTTTTTTTAAAAGCCTGACATCGCAGCCGAAATTTAAAGGGTCACCTCTGACAACAGGACTTGGGGGGTTCCGGACTACCAAACTTTAAGTTTTTTAGCAGAAGAAAGTTTTGAAATCAAAAACGCAGGGTTCGCAAAAAAGCTTGGGTTTGATAATTTTTTCTTATGTCACCTCCCCGGGGGTTTTTCACTTGAGCATCTCTTAGTGCTTCAGGAAATGTTACTTTCTTTTTTCGAGGGCCCTTGACGTTGATTTATAATTATTTGTCTTTCGTTAATTAACTTTGTAAAAAAAGTTAAAATTAATGTATAGTTAAAACAGTTATTGATGTTTAATAATTTCCCTTTTTTAAAAAATTACGCTCACAATGCATCATTTATACTCGAAATGGGACATTCCTACACGGGTTTGCCAGCCATCTTTATCGTCCCAAATTTTTTGGGCACTTTGATTTTTTTTTTTAGCGCTGGGGCGCTAGGCGTACAAAAAACGAAAATTCTGATTGGTTGGGCTTTTTTTTAAAATTTCCCACAAAGCTTAGACTTTTTTCCGAACAATGCAAAACGACCAACACAACCCCCATTTATCCAACAACGTAGGGTTTCGATTTAAAAAACATCCTTTTACTCAAGCCCTTCGAAAATAAGGTGGGATAGGTTTACTTTTTGAGGGTTTTGGTTGTGGATGCAAACGAAATTTTGGGTCCCTGCCCAAGTTTTCGAGGAGAAACTAGGGCGCTTAAACCCGGGTTTAGGTTATTTGGGGCCCCCCTGGGGGGGGATAAAAATTTGATGAGAGGGATTTAAGGGTTTGGGGTATGATGATAAAATTGCTTTCAAGTGTATATAAAAAACCAAAATAAATTGATGATAAATGATACTCATAGAAAAAACAAAAGATATTTATGAAAATAAAAAAAAATTAAAATTTAAAAAAATGTGAAATATAATGTGAATTAAATTTTTTTAAAAATAGTTTATTTTCAATGAAAAAATTTAGAAAGTTTTTTTCGCCTTTTATGATAGAATAAATTTATCAAGAAAAGGTTTAAAAGTTTTTCTATGATTGGAAGGAAAAAATTGCGGCCCCAAGGGCATCATATTTGTTACATTCTGCTGGAATATAAATAAAGGGTTTAAAGGTACATCACAGTGTCACATTTTGGGAACAACTTTTTTTTCTGGTTTAGAAAAATCCGTGGGGTCAGACGTGTGTGGCATTTTTCAAATTCTGGAAAATTTACCACCTCTTCTCTACGTGTAGTAGAGACCCAAAAGGGGGACGAATTTTACAGTCAGTGGGGCACCCCCCTACTACGCAATTTTTTTATTTTGCCCCCACACCCCAAAAGCTTGGGCCCCAAAACCAACAATCGTTTCTTTAAACCAAATCTTGACATCTGGAACCCGGGGAAATAGATTGAAAACAAAGTCGCGGGCGCTTTTTTGTTTATTGGTAGAGGGGCCGGGCAACCGTTAGGCATAGTTTCACCACCTGGCCTAAAGGGAAAATGGAGAGGAGGGCCCCCTGCTGGTTTATAACCCGCCAAAGGGTAAAATTTGGGGGGGGAGTTCCTCAGACGCGGGTCCCTAGTCCCTTTTTCATCGTTTGTTTGGGCATTTTCATCGGGCGTCGGGAATCCCCTTAAGGGAAGGGCAAGGTCCCCCACGACGACTGCAGAGCTCGCATCAGGGCGCGTCAACCCCCCCCCTTTGAGGGGGTTTTTTAAAGTGAGGTTTATGGGGCGGGCGTCAAGGGGGCAAGGTTTTTCACAAAAGGGCAAAACCCTTTTTAAAATCGGTGAGTCCCTTTATTCATGTTGGGCACCAACCCCAGGAACAAACCCTTTAGGGAAAATGGGCGCTTTAACCGGTTAGGTCATTTATTCTCCGCCCCAAAAGGGATTGTCAGTTTACAAAAAAGAGTTTTTCAGTGTTTGATTTGTAATTTTTTTAAAATTGATAAAAAAAAGAAAATGAAAAAAAAATAAATGATAGCATTTATTAAATTTTAAGGGGGGCAAACGCTTGGGGGCTAAGACTTATGGGATGAGTCTTTTGCTGGTTTACAACCAGCCACGAAAAAAAAGGGGAAAAAATTGGGGTTTTTTACGTCGCTGTTTGTCTCGTCTTTGTCATGTTCGATGGGGATTGTCATCGTCGTCGGGGGGGTGTCCGCGACGACGGGTGCCAGAGCTTGCCCCCCATTTTTTTGGGGGGGAGTAAAGGGAAGAATAGACCCAATTCTCTTTAATCCCCCTGTCGATCAGCGGGAGCCCTGCATGGGGGATTTTAACCCCCGGGGCCCCGATGGGGGATCAAAGAAAATCTGGCACTGAGTGGTTTTTATATTTGGTTTTTAAAGGGGGCGTAACGTGGTTTATAATTCGTCACTCTCGTCGTAGGGGAAAATTTGGGGGGACAACCCCTGCTGGTCAGAAAACCGCCCCGGGTAGGGGGTGTAAGGAAGAAGTTCCTCACTCGACCCCCAGAGCTCGCCTTTGGGAAGGGTTTTAAAAACTCCCCCATAATAGGGTTTATGTTTGCGAGGTAAAATTTCCCCGTTTCTCGTATTTATGACATCAGAGCCAAACTCTGGGCCCAAAATTATGTTTTTGGCCCCCGGGGGCAGATAACAGAATGGGACAGACGAAAAAAGCCAATTCCTTTAAGTAACACTTTGGACCGAGGTTTTAAAATTTTTGACCAAAATCAATAAAAGAACCTCGGTTTTCTTCATCCTTGCTGTAAAACTCAATTACACTGTTTTCATTAAGACTCAATAAATAGTCAGTATTTTTCACTATTTCTGCCAAAGTTTCAATTTACAAAACCCCCCACGTCTTTTTGTCCCAAAAAACAAAAAAACAAAAAAATGAGGGGCATATAATGTTTTAAAAAATGGGTTTCCTCCACCGCCTTTTGGAAAGGAAGTTTTTCCCAAAATTCTTTCCGCAAGTTGAACTATTTTTTAAATTTAATAAGGAAATAGTTCAATTTGAACTATGAGGCCCCTTGGGTTTCCAAAGGGCGACGACGTAAGAAACTAGGGGCACAACCAGTTAGGTCAAAATTTTTGCCGCCTGTGATATTGTTAGGGTTAGCAAAATATTTAAAAAAGAAGTGTAAAACCCCTATTATAGAAATTTTTTAATTTTTTTAAAAAAATTTGGGTTTTGAATTTATTTTAAATTTCAAGGCTGTTTTTTTAGGTGGGTTAGGAAAAGTCCATTTGGAAATATAAGGGAAAAAAAGGGGAAAGGATTGCGAACACCGGATTTAACGCCAGAATAAAAGAGGGGCCCATGCCGGGTAACCCAAAAAATGATTATTTCGCTTTCGTTGTAGGACGGCTTCAAAGTCACCGGGTTTTCAAAAATTTCCCAACCAATAAAATGATGGATTTTAAATCAAAAACGTTAGTTAAAATAAATTTTGCCAAGCGGGAATCAAACCCTAGGCCCTTCCCGCCCCTGGAAGCAGAGAAGCTAACCACAAAAACAACGAAAGAAAGGGAAGGGAAAAAAACAAAATTATGGTTTGATAGAAAAATTATTTATTTTAATTGCCCCAAATTGCAATGGGGGTGTTCCATGTTTGGGTTTTTTTTTTGGTTTTTTTTGGATTGAGGACTCGTAAACCCTTAGGTCATAATGCCCATCTACCTAAGGGGGGGGGGAAGGGGGTGCCCATGCTGGCAGAAACCCGCCAGGGTAAGGGGTGGAAGGGGGTTTCACGGCGGTCGTCATCGCCTTTTTTATCGTTCGTTGGGGTTATTGTCATCGTCGCCGGGGGGGGCGTCAAGGAAGGGGGCCCAAAGGGCCCCCCACGACGATTTCCAGAGTCGCCCCCCCCCCCCTAGTTTCGGGGAGTAATATACTCCGCTCTAACCGCTGATGTTTGCGAGGTGGACGTTTCTCTTGAATCGCATTGTAAAGATTAGCAGAGCCCCTTCCTGGGCCAAATTTTACCCCGGGGGCCCCGACCCGGGGGGTGGACATGTGTTTTTTTTAGAAAATTTAAATTGGTTAGAATTTGTTTGCTCTATCCTAGAGGATGTTTTTAAAGAAAAGTCCAATTCTGGTTTAAAAACCTGCCAAAGGGCCACGGGTAGTGGGGGGAAAGGGGAAAGGTGGCTATACAAAAGCTTCTTTATTTTGTAATTTTGATAGGATAGGCCTACTGAACAAAAGGGGGATCTTGCTACGGATTTTCCCAGGGGGTTTTTCCCAAGGGGCACAAATAAACTACATCTTGTTCCTTATCGCTGGGTTGGGCCCGCCCCTCTAAAGGGAAATTTTTTTGATTAGCATGATGAGTTGGGCAACACCGCCCAAATCAAAAAAAAAAAGGAAGAATCACCGAAACGATTTATACCGACGTGAGAAACTAGGGGGCTTTAAAAAGGTTTGGGGAAAATTATGCCTCCTTGATATTGTAAGTTTAAAAAAAATAGTTATCTGTTTGATAAATATAGTTTGTTTTTTAAAAAATTTTAAAAAAAAAAAACTATAGGGGAAAACAGCATCAATAAAAAAATTATTTATTTCAATAAAAATTAAATGTTTTTTTTTGATATTTTTGTTATTTGGGTTTAAAGGGGGTAAAGCGAATAACCATAATAATAATTTCTCTCTACGCCCACGTGTCCGGTTTTCCCTTAAATCTACCCTAATAACCCGAGAGTTTAGTTTTTCCTTAAGAGAATTGGAGTCCTGTACAAAATGATGCCTTGACCTTGACTACGTGTGATGGCTTGAAGTGAGCTCTAGCGGACCTGAGTATAAATGGTTTTCCCCAGAGCTGCAAAGTTGTATTTGAGAGCTTCGCTGATGGCGAATAACTCTGCAGTGAAAACTGAACAAACGTTGCTATTTTTGGTTTTCTGAATTAAGGTCGCGTCAACCGTTAGGTCATAATGCACCTCTCTAGTCCAGGGGATATGGGGAGGAGGGGCCTACGCTGGTCAGAACCAGCCTCGGGTAAGGGGAGGAAGTGTGGTTCTCACGTTTCGGTCGTCATTGTCTTCGTCATCGTTCGTGGTGTCATTGTCGTCATCGTCGTCAAGGAGTCGTCAAGGGAAGGAGGCAAGGTCCCCGACGATGATTGCCAGAGCTCGCCTCTAGATTCGGGGAGTACTACCATACTACCCTTCTTACTAGCTGATGTTTGCGAGGTGGACAATTTCTCTTAATTCGCCGTTTACGATTAGCAGAGCCATGCTCTGGGCCAATTCTATCCCGGGCCCAGACGGGGGATATTTAATCTGGCTTTGACACTGTTGTACACAAGGTGTAAATCTATATAATTAGAGATTATTATAACACCGTTTAGACATACACCAAACAGACGACGTGAGAAACTCGGGCGCTTCAACCGGTCAAGTCATATTCCGCCGCCTGTAATATTGAAAACTAATTAATGAGTTTATGGTGTTTTTAATAATTATATTTTTTCTTAGTTTATAAAAGTGAATAAAATGGTGTCAGTAAAAGCAAAATAATTATTCATTTGAAAAAAATAAGTTGTTGATGTGAATTAAATTTTGTTACATAAATTACTTTGAATGAGAAATTTAAAAATTTGTTGCCATAGTTATTTGACAAAATTTCTTCATTCAATTGGGAGGGATCAAAAAGCGTGCACAAAACATTGTTTTTGGTGCATACTGCTTACATATGGCGTATACGGTTAAAGGTACATCACATGTGTCACACACAAGAATGACTATTGATTTCATGCTCCTGGCTCCATCTCCCAACACACTACTCATCTCTTGGCTTGATTGATTCGCTATTTATAATAGTGTGGTGAGAGGGGAGTTCTCCTCTTGTCCCTGAACTGAGTTGGTGATCTTACAATGTAAATCATCTTAGTACAGCTGTACAACAAATAATAACTGGAATGCAACACATCTCCCATATGTTACATCAAGGCTCCCAAGGCTTCTCTTGATCTTTTTTTTGGATTAAGGATGCGTCAACCGTTTGGTCATAATTCACCACTCTAGCCTAGGGGATTTAGGGAAGAGGGGCCACGCTGATCAGAACTAACCACGGTAAGGGGGAAGAAAGGGGGGGGGGTCAAACGTCGTCGTTATCGTTCGTGGTGTCATAGTAGTCGTCGACGTCGTCGTCTTGGAGGTCGTCAAAAGCAGGGATGTATTTTGCCGACGACGATTGCCAGAGCTCACCTCGTTATTTGGGGAGTTATTATCTTCCCTTCTTACTTGCTCATGTTTGCGAGATGATCTTTATCTCGTTCATTGCCATTTACGATCAGCAGGGCCATGCTCTGGGCCCCATCCTACACTGGATCAAACTCATTTGTACCCAATATTATTAGTCACACCTACGCAAACATAACGTTAGTATAATGCAGCCAATACTCACTGATATGACTGCTCGCAGGGATATTGTAAGAATTTTGGCGGATCAGTGTGATAGTGTTTATTTTTATTTCAGACTCCACCAAACTTGAGAGTTACGTACAGTACGAACAAATCTCTAATAGTATCAGGATATTTTTATGATATATGGCAGGTCCTCGAGACATCCCTGATTTTCACGTGAGTAAGACTAAAGAATAAATAGCAGTAATGCATTGCCATGGCTCGAATCATATCATCTGCATTTTCTCTGTTGACCACATCTCAAATTGTACAATGTATACGAAGTCTTCAAAACGTTAATACTTACACATCTGCAAGTGTGAATCGTCTGTTTACAACGTTGATTCAGAGTTTCATTAAAATAATACGCATTCTGAAACAAATCAATTTATGCGTCTGCCTTTAGGACTGTTTATCGCACCGCAGAGAGTAACCGTCAAGGGGTAAATCTTGGTATCGGATCGTGGACTGGCCTGAGCGGCATGATACTTCGAGGCGAGATCAACTTGTCCATCAGTGACTACACTTTGGGGTTGGAGAGAAGGAAATACTTCGACTATTTGATGGCGCTCATGGCTGCAAGGTATGAGTGTTAACGCCATTTACTTTTTCTCTCTGCCACTTCGGTAATGACAAGATTATTAATATTTTGCCCAAAACAACAATTTGGGTTGATGCAAAGTAAAACTGGATACCGGCATTTGAAATAGGAAACTCCCACCAAATACATTGTTTAAGGTTTTTAAGCATAAACCCGCTTTAAGGACATAGATATTGATTCACGGCAATTGTCGTAAAGGTTTGCCCCGTTTAAGTTAATTTATTAATTTATTGATTATCTTTCTCTGAAATTTGTACACATGATACAAATTTTACAGAATGAAACAGGAAAGCAGGCCTATTGTGGCCCATCCACCGCAGTGATCCTGTTCCATTCTTAACATTAATAAAATAATAAAATAACATATATTCTCTTGTAAACGGACGATGAAGAAATGTTGAAATAGAAGATACAGTTTATTAATATGATAGTCATGCATAAATAAATAAAAAACAGTGAATATAGCCGTTAGAAAAGATCCATTATTCGTAGCAGTGGTCGTCAACTTAAGGCCAATCAGGCTACCATTTCTCATCTGAAGTGATCTTGAATGGCCCTTTTAAACGCCTTATCAGAGGCCCGTAACTCACGGATGTCCAAAAGCAGGGTGTTCCAAACACTGGCAGCTCTCTGGTAGAATGACCTTTGATAAACCAGTGTTCGCGCCAAAAAAGGGCGCAGCCGCACTCCACTCTTGGCACCTCTACCCAAGAAAACAAACTGGTTGTCCTGCTGAAGGCGATTCAAAGGGTCAACATCAGCTTGTTTGCATAATCCCTTTGCAAATAGAATAATATCCATTTGTTTAATAACATTACTGTTTAGAGGAAAATCAAATTTTCCGCGACGTTCTTCAGCAATAAAAGACATCAAAAACCTGTATCAATAATTTTTGTAGTTAGGATTCGAATATGTTCCAGAGTGTTTAAATTTATTTCCGTCGACGGATGCCATGCTGGAATTGCATAATAGTGGTGTAGGACGAACTACAGTCAAGTATAAGGTACTTAGAACTTTTGGCTAGCGTTCTTTAAGGTAACTGAACAAAAACCCTAGTAATTTAGATTTTTTGGGGGTAGATTTTTTGGGGGTCATAATGCACCACTCTAACCTAGGGGGGGAGGAGGCATGCTGGTCAGAACCAGCCAAGGGGAAGGGGAGGAAAGGGGGTTCTCACGTCGCGGTCGTCATTGTCTTAACCATCGTTCGTGGTGTCATTGTCGTTATCGTCGTTGAGGGGTCGTCAAGGTCCCCGACGACGATGTTATTGTTATGGTCTGCACATGGAAGTTCCATTTTTTTTTAGATCGAAAGTGATGTTTCGTCCCAGCAGTTTAAGTCTGTCTGTGTTGATAGTTGGATTCCCCTGTACATGGTTCCTAGAGCTCGCAGTTAAAACGGATTTATTTATTTATTTATCATTATTCAATGATCATCACATAATGTACACAATCATTAGGAATATCACAACGAGCATAGCCTTTAAACACAGAATTGTGTGTGATATCAATAAAAATTAGAATAAGAATCAGAAATTCTAAAGCAAACGCTTTTCTTTACGTTTAAATCCATGCTGTTCTGGCGGCACCAAAGTGATATATTATCAAGGTCCTGTTGTAATATTTCAGCATCTTCAGCATTCATAATGGATCCGTTCAGGGTAAGGTCATCAGCATACTGGTAGCAACTATACTGTACGCATGCTGGAAGGTAAAGCATAAATATTACAAAGAATAATAATTTGACGTGGATTAAATTCGAATGAGAAAGTTTGTAGCCATTCAATAAATCAAAGAAGTCCTTTATTATATGATTGGTTGAGTTTGGTTTTGGTTGATTTGGATGAAGGGCGCGTCAACCGTTAGGTCATTATGCACCACTCTAGCTTAGGGGATATGGGGAGGAGGGTCCATGCTGGTCAGAACTAGCCTCGGGTAATGGGAGGAAGGGGGTTTATTACGTCGCTGTCGTCATCGTTCGTTGTGTCACTGTCATCGTCGTCGAGGCGGTCGTCAAGGAAAAAGGGAGTTGTCCCCGTCGACTATTGCCAGAGCTCACCTCTAGTTCCGGGCAGTAATATACTCCTGTCTATACTAGCTGATGTTTGCTAAGTAGACTTCAAAATCCAAGCCACGCCCCTAAATTATCTTGCAATGTTCATGGGAATCAGTCGTTTACCATCGTATGGGCGTAGATCTTTAATAAGAGTGTTTAGTTATTATTATTATTCCAGGGCTCGAGCTAAATCAATCACGTGACGCTAGTAATGCTAGGCCTTGGGACGCTGGTCATTTGTTTTAAGTGCAGGGGATATTACACAACTACGACGACGTGAGAAACTAGGGCGCTTCAACCGGGTAGGTCGTATTGCGCCGCCTGTGATATTCAAAGTAAATGAGATGAGTTAATGGTGTCTTTGATGATTATATTGTTTTCTTAGTGTATATATAAGAAAAGAAAATGATAATGAGATGATGATGATGATAATGATGATAGCAGTTGCAAAACAAAAGTTATTTAATTGAATGGAAATAAATAAATATAAAGTAAGGTGTATGATGAGAATTAAATTTTGGTAATTAAGTTACTATAAAATATAAATCCTCAACATTAATTTTGTAAGGTAATAAATTGTTCCACTAAACTATCTTGCTATAACACGTCCCGCTTCGCGCGGCCACCTAGTAACCAGGCTACCTCGTTCACGCCAACCGCTACGACGATAATTCGGAATTCATGACAGGATTGTTTAAATATTAAAGTGACTTGGTACAATATCTCGTCTATTCTGATCTAACTCTTCTTGTAGGTAGGGCCTACACAAAATGTAAAGTTTAGTCATGACTGTATTCGAAATACACATTATTTTTGGCGAGTATGCAAGTACTTTTTTTATATAGTCTATTTGCAACGGATAATGTAATCCACTAGTGCAAATTTAATAAAGAAAAGAAGAGCGGAAACCCGGTACCGGCACGCAGCCTACTCCTTTAAGAAAAGTACCAAGGGGACCAACGGCTCTACGTCCCATCCGCAAGAACGGTGTAACCTCGACAGTCATATAGGTTCCTCCACTAACCCGGACTGCCGAGCTGACGTCGAGGAGAACGAAGCCGTTCCACTAGCTCTTGAATCCTCCATCTGCTCTAACCAGCGGTATACGTGTGTTTCAGGGCAGAGCGGTCACCCACTCCACCACTGACCACGCCCGAAGGTTGCTTAACTTCGGTGTTAACCGGCTAAGCGACCGCGGCTAAACCGCTCGTTAAATTTTAAATCACTCAGATCCAGGTAGAAAAGTCATTCCTAAGCAATTACCACGTCTCGAACTGTTCATCATAATAATAATTTGTCTTAGACTCTCCGGCGACTGGGGCTATACCCAGATCCCCTTTGGCGTTGGCTGAACTCCTTCAAATTTTGCCCCCCCCCCCAAACACACACACACATACACACACATTCCTTTTGGAAGCTGTTTTCTCTCCCCTATCGGTTCAACAATAAATAAATAAATACACACACACTACTAAAAAGGTTTCTATACGCGCCAGGGACCCAAGTTTTGAAAACATACGTTTGCAGTCACCTCTGACAACGAGTGATTAGGAGGGTCACGTGATGACCGCCAAAACGTACGTTTTGAACAGAATGCAAAGTTTTGAAATCACAACGCACGTTTTGAAACGTACGTTTCCACACACGGTCGAAACCTCGTGGTTTGATCATTTGTTTGTATGAATGCTTTCATTTTAGATGGCCGAGACTTTGATATATTATTTGTCATTCGTTAGTGTCAGTAAGAAAAAATGGATGTTTAAGTTATGGTTTACTTTTTCATTTGGTTTAAAGACGCGTCAACCGTTAGGTCATATGCATCACTCTAGTCTTGGGGATATGGATAGAGAGAGCCCATGCTGGTCAGAACCAGCCACGGGAAAAGAGAGGAAAGGGGGAGTTCTCACGTCGCGGTCGTCATTTTCTTTGTCATCGTTCGTGGTGTCATTGTTGTCATCGTCGTCGAGGGGTCGTCAAGAGAAGGGGGCAAGGTCCCCGACGACGATAATCAGAGCTCGACTCTAGATTCGGGGAGTAATATACTACCCTTCTTACAAGCATATATTTGCGAGGTGGAATTTTTCTCTTGTTTGTTTTGTTTATTTATATTGAGGACGCGTCAACCGTTAGGACATAATGCATCACTCTAGTCTTGGGGATATGGGGAGGAGGAGCCTATGCTGGTCAGAACCAGCCACGGGAAAAGAGAGGAAAGGGGGAGTTCTCACGGAGCGGTCGACATTTTCTTTGTCATCGTTGGTGGTGTCATTGTTGTCATCGTCGTCGAGGGTCGTCAAGAGAAGGAGGCAAGGTCCCCGACGACGATTACCAGAGCTCGCCTCTAGATTCGGGGAGTAATATACTACCCTTCTTACTAGCTGATGTTTGCGAAGTGGACTTTTTCTCTTGTTTGTTTTGTTTATTTGGATTAAGGATGCATTAACCGTTGTTCATAATGCTCCACTCTAGCCTGGGGGATGTAGCAAAGATACAACCGTGCTCGACAGTACCAGCCGTTATCATGGGGAATGTTTGTCACAAGGCCGGCCAGAGCTCGCCTCTTGTGGCGGGGAGTTACATACTCCCCTACGTCCTATAACTTATGATTGCGAGATTGACTCCACGTCTCTTAAATCGCCTGTTACGATTGCCTGGGTGTAGTAAAAGCAAGATTACAACGGCAGACACCAGCACGCTATTTGTATATTGCGCCGCCTGTGATTTTGTAAGTAAATTGATTTAATTCATTGTGTGTTTGAGAGTTTTTAATGATTGCTTAGTTCATAAAGGACATTTAACTGATGAAGATGGAAAATAACAAAGAAGGTGTCGTTGCTGGTTAAAGCAGGAATTGAACCTTGGACCGTCTTCATTGGAAACAGAGCTCTAACCACAAGACCAAAGAGCCAATGTGTCATTGTCTAATTGTCATAGTTCGTGTTGACATTGTCGTCGTCGTCGGAAGGTCTTAATGGGACAGGAGTATATCACTGTGTGCACCACTCCAGCCTAGGCGATGTGCGGAGGACGGGCCCATGCTAGTCAGAACAATGCACAAGCCTCCCCCATGGATTCCTTTCAGTGAGGGTATTTAGCTCTAAATCGTTGAAGAATAGTAAAAAATTTGTTAAGAATTTCTTAATTTTGTGGACAAAAGGAAACTCACAGCACATAACCAAACCTGTGGTAAGGCCAAGCAAAAAGTATATACTCAGACGAGGACTGTGGCTTGTACTATTAAGGCGCCGGAACAAAGCGATTTGCACACATGGCCCAGCAGGAAGGTTTTCTACTATGTTGAGGTACTATTTTAACTCTGAACGGGTTATCGGATCGGGCTGATTTTTTTTGGTATGTCATGGACCACTTATCAGGTCATATACCGAGTTTCAAGATTGAAAATCTTTCGGGACAGCGTGTGCAGATAGCTGAAAACCCCCCAACTCGGGTAGGAGTATACAGGTCGAGTTAGTCGTAAAGCAGTCGCGTGCGCTTGGCTGCGGGCGAAAGACCGTCGCCCTAGATTAAAAAAAGGTGTTGAAGGAAAATTGGACCATTTGTCCAGTTTTAATATATTTATTGTGTTTATTAAATTAACAAAATTATATGAACATGATTTTAAACGAGGGAGCGGTGCGACTGCGTATCTCCATTAAGCTCAAACAAGCTCAAAAGCTCAAAACTGTGTGTACATCGAAAATCAGCCGATTCGCTGAAGAGATTGCGCTGAAATTTTAAACAAACATCCGGTGCGAGTCTACTGAGAACTGATAGCAAAATCAGCTAGATCTATTGCGATTTAAACTTACAAGAAATAATAAATTGAAAAATAGTCTGCAAATGGTTAACAATTATTTTAACGACAGTGGTTTTGTTTTTGAATTAATATTTTTGTTTGTTATTTGTCTGGCAGTGAAATGCAGTGCCCAAGGTGTATCGGAAGTTGCACGCTCTATCCCCAAATTCCGCTCGGAGATTGAGTAAACCTTGCAATATTTACACGTATTTCGTACTGGCTATGTTCTCCTAAGTATTGTCACAGATGATAGACTACACAGCTGTATGCATTTCAAAACATGTTTAATAATTTTTTGAATACAATCCAGAAATTACAAAATCTTTCCCGACAAGGGGATTGAACCCAGGTATCCCACATTACGGGTATAACGGCGCCTTAGCCAACAAGAATAGGAAAACGCCAAAGGCGTTGTTAGACGAGTGAGCGACTCATGTGTGTAGTACCCGGGAACATTTGCATTTTAGTTTGATTATTATATTGGAAAAATTAATAGGGTATTTAAGTTTAGTTTGTTATAGGGCGCGTCAACCGTAAGGCCATAAAGCGCCACTTTAGCCTATGAGAGGCTAGGGAGGCCTTGCCGCCTTAGGTAGGGGGGAGAAAGAAAATGGGTACTACTAAACACATGGCTCACTGTTACAACGACTTTAGCGTTTTCCTATTAACTAGGACAAACGCCAAAGTCGTTGTTAAACGAGTGAGTGAACCAAGTTTGAGTACCCGGGAACATCCCCTTTCATCCCCTATACCTTAGGCTGGATCTAGCTCAGTATGGAAAATTATTACCGGTACTCAACACATGCTTACTCACTCATTAACAATACTTTGCGTTTCCCTAGTTTAAATTGAACATTCAAAATGCGAATCGTGTTCAAAACGTATTAGCGTGAAACATTAACAAATTTCCAATATAAAACAAAATCACCTATTTTTATTTCCCATTTAACACTCCTCAAAAATAATATGTGGTTCTAAAAATATAAAAAAGTTCTACTCAACGGGTTTCGAAACCCCAACCTCCGTACGGTAGGCTACATGCTTACCAATAGGCCATGCAAGCTACGTAATTATCGTCCCGCTAGCTGCTACTAAACAAATGCTTTCGAATTTAAAAATCACATATTTATTTATTGTGGGATTAAATTGCGATGGATCTAGCTGATTTTGTTAGCAGTTCTCAATAAACTCGTACCGGATGTCTGTTTAAAATTTCAGCCCAATCTGTTAATCTGTTCAGCGGTTCGGCTGATTTTCGACGTACAGACAGACAGACAGAATCACAGAATGAGACCCGTTCGAGTTGAATGGAGACACTCGGTCGCTCCGCTCCCTCGTTTAATAATAATAACATTATTTCACAAGTTATACTTTCGCGACCCGATATAATTGAAGAGAAATTATAACATTTACGGGATGTTTCGTCGCGTCGTGGTGGTGAATAATTTACATTATTCTTGATTTCCCGACGTGGCGTCATCACTTGGATGACATTTTCAAGGGACTGCAATGACCATGTTATAATTTCTCTTCAATATTAACATTCTTTAACGGCCAATCAAAGGAATGTTGGTTTATATGGATTAAGGGCGCGTCAACCGTTAGGCAATAAAGCGCCACTCTAGACTAGGGGATATGGGGTAGAAGGGCCCGTGCTGGTAAGAAACAGCCACGGGTAGGGTGATGAAAGGGGGGATCTCACGTCGCTGTCGTCATATTCTTTGTCATCGAATTCGTTGTGTCATTGTCATCGTCGCCGTGGATGTTCGTCAGGGGAAATGAGATGTGTCCCAGACGATTATTGCCAGAGCTCGCCTCTACATACGGGGAGTAATATACTCCCCTCTTTCTGGTTGATGTTTGCGAGGTGGACTTTTTCTCTTGAATCGCATTGTACGATTAGCAGAGCCATGTAAAACGACGACGTGATAAACTAGGGCGCTTCAACCGGGTAGGTCATATTGCACCGCCTGTGATCATGTAGGTAAATAGAGTTTTCTTTGTGTTTGATGATTATATTGTTTTCTAAGTGAATAAAGGAAAACACAGTGTTTTTTTTTGTATTCAGTTGAAAAATGAAATGTGTTTAAAAATTAAATTTGATTCAACAATAGTACTTGGAGCGAGATATTTAGGAATATTGTAGCAGTTGATTGGGAGAGCTTAAATTGCTTGCTCTATGCATCAAGTTCATCAAGGAGATGTTTGGAGGTAGATCTGATGCTGGTCAGAACCAGCCGTAGGTTGGTTAGCTACATGACAATATAGTTAGATAATTCATTTTTTTTCTGTAGCTTGTGTGCTTATTAATACTGTTATCAAAGTTTATAAATGAACAGAAAACAAATGATATAATAGTTATAGCAAAATAAAATATATTTATTATATTACATAATAAAATGCTTTTGGTGTGACTTTTGGTTTATTCGGATTAAGCGCGCGTCAACCGTAAGGTCATAATGCACTACTCTAGCCTATGGAATATGGCGAGAAGGGTCCCATGCTGGTCAGAACCAGCCACGTGTTAGGGACGAAAGGGGGTTCTCACGTCGCGGTCGTGATCGTCTTTATCATCGTTCGTTGTGTCGTTGTCATATTCGTCGGGGAAGTTGTCAAGAGAAATGGGAAGAGGCCCTGACGACATTGCCAGAGCTCGCCTCTAGTGTCGGCGAGTAATATAATCCCCTCTTACTACCTGAGGTTTTCGTTGTGGACTTTTTATCTTGAATCGTCCTGTACGATTAACAGAGCTAAGCTCTAGGCCAATTCTACCCCGGGCCCAGACGGGGAGGAAGGTATTAACCTGCGCAATTCAACGGATACATCGATATCAACACGTAACTGAATTAAACGACGACAATAGAAACTAGGGCGCTCCAACTGGGTAGGTTATATTGCGCCGTCATATGATATTGTAAGTTAATAAATTGTATATAATTTATGTTTTTTAAGTTTATTTGGATTATGTGGGCGTTGATCGTAAATCATAATGCGTTGTACGCATGGTCGGAACCAGGCAAGGGTATAGGTGGAGGAAAGAGGGCGACATCAGAGATCGCATCTGGTTTCGGGAAGTAATTTTGGTATAATAGTTTTATGGGCACGTCAACCTTTAGGTCATAATGCGCCACTCTAGCTTAGACGATTTAGGGAGGAGGGGCCCATGCTGGTCAGATCCAGCCACGTTTAGGCGAAGGAAAGGGAGTAACTTATTTATTTTACTCCCCTACATATTAGTTAATGTTTGCAAGATGGACTTTTTCTCTTTCCTCGCATTTTAATATTGCCACAGCCATGTCCAGCGCAACATTCTCCCCGGGCCGGACGGAGGATGTTTAGTTATTACTGTCTAAGTTGAGCCTATACAAAACTTAACCTGAAGCAATAGAAACGGTAAATAGAAACGACGACCACGACTAGAGTAAAGTTCTCCATCTGTGATGGGGTAGGCCTGTAAATATAAATTGTCTAGTTTATTTATATTGGAATAAAAGCACGCTAACCGTTAGGACATAAAGAATGCGCCGCTATAACCTAGGGGATGTGGGGATGACACAACCGTGCTGGTCAGAAACAGCCACAGGCAAGGTGAGGGGGGTGCTAAGCTGTAAAATCATGTTCGAAGATAAACTTTACAATAATTGCCACACGTTCCAGCTCTCTCAAAGAATGCCAGTAATAATAAGTCTAGTTCTATACGTCCAGGACGGCTGTGTATTGCGACGCCATACAGGTAAGTAATGCGCCGAGCAGCGCACGCTTAAGCCGAGAGGAGTAAATAGGACAATTAGTTCTCATGGAGTTTGTTTGCATTTTGTTTTAAGTTCCACACTGACTGGGTTCGGCGGGTGGGAGATTCTGGAATCATTCAATAGAAGTAGTTATTTGTAAGGGGAAGAGGGCAATTCGATTAGCAATCATTCTTTCTTAAATAATAAAGATTACAAATAATACTCTAATAAATGAGATTGTTGATCCTACAGAAGAAATTGTATTTCAAGTTGTGTAGGCATCCGGGTAATCTGAGTATCGTCGAGGCATCCCGGCTAATCCCAAGAAATGTTGTGGGAAGAATGTTAAGTTTACTCCAAAGAATATAATTGTAAACTGAATCTTTAGTCAACGAGGGTTTATAGTTAGACCACTAAATAGTGGGTATCATTAGATAAATCCGGCTGTAATGGCAAATACTGCTCCTATAGAAAGAACATGGTGGAAGTGAGCTCAACTCAATGACGACAAGAGCAACTAGGGCGCTTCAACCGGGCAGGTCAAACCAAGCTGCCTTTCATATTGTGTTGTAATACTTATATTTTCTTGCTTAACTTTATATTGATTTCTCAGATAAAAGATTGTTGTTACTCTAATGAAGCTCTACTCTACCCTAGAGGATTTAAAAAGGATGGTCCCTTTCTGGTCAGAACAAGCCACGGGTAGGGGGAGGAAAGGGGTGTTTCTCATGTGGTTGTCATCGCCATTGCCATTGTTTCGTTCGTATTGTCGTTGTCGTCATCGTTGGGGAGGTTGTTTGCCTACGATGTCTGCTTGAGCTCGCCTCTCTGCCTTCGGGGAGTTATATTCTACAGTTCTTACTAGCTGATGTTTGCGAGATGGAGTTTTCTCTAGAATCGCCTTTCACAATTAGCAGATGCCATGCTCTGAGCCAATTGTACCCCAGGCTCAGACAGGGAAACATTGATGAAAGAGTACTACGATGTGAGAAACTAGGGCGCTTCAACCATGTAGGTCATATTTCAACTGGCTGTCATGTAACAAGCTTGTTAATAATTTTATTTATTATTTTTATGAGCTTTTAAGTTTGTTTGTTAAAATAATAACTTATTTTTTAAATAATATTTCGTAGGAAACTTGCTTAGTGTGCAATGCAAACCCCTTCTTAAGGTGTCAACTACGTTTATTGGAGTTAAAGACAGATTGTGAAGGGATGCCCGAGGGTTGATCAGCGTGCTCATTTCTCTCTATGCCCAGGTGTCCAGGTATTTCTTAGAAATCTACTCAGTAACCCTTAGAGTTTAGTTTTCCTAAATAGAATTGGATGTCCTGTACCAAATGATGACTTGAATACATGAGTTATATAGCTTGAAGTGAGCTCAAGCTATCTGAACACAAAATGTTTTCTCCACAACAGCAATGTAGAATGTATTTAAGAGCTCCGTACTACCGTACGATCAACTGTGATCAAGCCGTGATCAACCAATAGTGTTAGTTGCAACACTTAATTTAATTTGGTGTGCTAGAGTTAATTAGCAGGCCATACAAGTTATGCTGTCATTAATATGCAAATTGTGTTCAACCCTTATTGTTTGGGGATCAGTCATGATCATTCGTGAACAAACTTTACCGTATAGTTTTAATGTTTGATCATGATATTGGTTTGCTACTTTCATGTACGAACGTACGGCGACGTGAGAAACTAGGGCGCTTTACCGGTTAGGTCATATTGCGCCGCATGCAATATTGAATAGTTAATGATATGAGTTCATGGTGCGTTTCATGATTGATGATTCTCATGAAAATCGCAATTGAACGATTTTTTTCATTTTTTTAAAATATCTTTGACTTTATTAAACCTTTATGCTTTATTCGATTGTAATGATATTTTTACAGAACCTTAATTTTATGATTGAATATATTCCTGTTAAATTTCGTCGTCATCGTCGTCGAGGGGTCGTCAAGGGAAGGGGGCAAGGTCCCCGACGACGATTGCCAGAGCTCGCCTCTATTTTCGGGGAGTAAAATCCTACCCTTCATACTAGCTGATGTTTGCGAGGTGGACTTTTTCTCTTGAATCGCCTTTTACGATTAGCAGAGCCATGCTCTGGGCCAATTTTAACCCGGGCCCAGACGGGGATAAAATTATTTTTATGGATTTGCCTTGTTAATTGATATTTTGTTAGTTCCTATATGAAAGATGTGCACGTCCATGGATTGTACTAAGATAAGGATACAAGTCGCTAGACAGGGTCGAGCCAGCGACCTTAGATTCAAACACCAATGACAAGACCGAGCTTCTAGCTGACTTCAGCGCTCACCTGAGAATCGCTCTGTGTTGCCTTCAACTAAACTTTTACTTTTACGTTACTACAGATTTTATTTCATGATCTTTGAAAGAAAAACTGTTGAAATCACCGTCAATTCAAAAGAGAGCTCAAAGTTTGGTCGGCTCAAACTTTCTGAAAGTCCGTTGGTATCGCCGGTGGATCTCAGTCTGAGCGGAATCAATGGCCAGCAGCTTCGCCGGATGGAAATACACCTTTAGATTGAACTTGTAAACGATTTTATTTGAAACATCGGGGAACCACATTTTGAAACACAACTCTTCAAAGTAACCAAATAAACATAACATTATAAATACTTAAAAAAAAGGGTGGAGTAGTGCAAACGACGACGTGAGACACTAGGGCGCTTTAACCGGTTAGGCCATATTGCGCCGCCTGGGATATTAAATGTTGATGATATGAGTTTATAGTGTGTTTGATAATATTGTTTTCTAAGTTTATAAAAGAAAAGAATATGATGGCAATTTTACTTGTAGTAAACGTAAAATTATTCATTTGTAAAAAAATTAAACGTGGCCGATGGGGATGAAATTTTAGTTAAATAAATTACTTTTTAAACGATAAAATAATAAAGTTTATCACCGTTATCATATGATACACTCTTAGAACGGGATAACTTAATTTAATTTAAAGACATGTCTGACTTTTGAAATATGTTCGGTTCATTCGTCTATTGTCATCGTCGCCGGGGAGGTCGTCAAGATACAGGGAGGTGTCCCAGACGACGAATGCCAGAGCTCGCCTCTAGATTCGGGGAGTTACATTCTCCCCTCTTACAAGCTGATGTGCGTAAAGTGGACTTTGTATCTTGAATCGCCTTTCACGATAAGCAGAGCCACGTTTAGGGCCAATTCTACCCCGGGCCCAGACGGGGTTTATCAAATACAACCAAAACCTAGGATGGCTAGACGCAGACATACATAAATCGTGAGACTATATAGCCTACATTTATGTTCAGATACTGGCCTTATCCGTTAGGCCCACCTATAGTCCAAGACAGAGATAGAAGTACTTTTAAGTTTATTTTTATCAAGGGCATGTCAACCGTTAGATCATAATGCACCTCTCTAGTCTTAGGGATATGGGGTAGAAAATCCCATGCTAATCAGAACCAGCCACGGGTAGGGGAGGAAAGATCATTGTCATCGTTCATGAAGTAACAAATCATTCATTATAGGCCTACTACATAAAATCTCAACTTAAAACAAGTTCGGTGACTGATTGGGTTGAATCCAAATACGAATATTTTTATTACATTTTTATTTAGAAACTATGCTTGTGACTTCACGCCTCCTAGGCTCTGCTACTTTACGCCTACGTGGCCTAACCTGCCTATGAAGTCACGTCGCAACCTTTTACCGACACCACCTTGCCCGAAAGACCCGACCAGCGCCAGAGTGTGATTCACTCGTGACTCACCAATTGGAGTCACTTTAGGTCGGGGGGTGGTGTAGGTGAAGGTCGCCCGTCCTAACCCTATGCCTGACTCGCCAACTTGCCCTAAGTTTAGCTCGCGGAGAGATGAGACTAACATAAACCGAGAGACACGAAATGCAAAATCGGAAAACACAACAACGCAACACAAAAACCAATAACAACAACCAGAGTGTACCGACAGTGCAACTCAGCACGGTCCAGTACACTACCCACTGGGAGTAGGGAACCCGTCTTACCAGGCACGCTAGTGGTGAGCCACGCCGTCGCTGGTCCGCTCCACGCTCGTTCTGGGGCCTCGGCACTGCTGCTGAAAGTGAGGCAACCACCCGTGAAGCGGCGTGGTGTGGACTGAGGGTCCTTGCAAAAGACTACACTATGAGTTGAGGAAAACAGGGGGCAAACATGCACTACGAAGTGAAAAGCTGTGTGCTTTTAGTGGACTTTACTGACTCAACAATGAATTTAAATTACAACAATGAAGTTAGGTTTCAAATGAAGTTAGCAATCGGATCCGAATTTAGGCAACAAAATACATACATGTGATACAAGGGTTACAATAAAAATACAAGAAATACCAATGCTCTACTCATCCAAGTCCTCTCTGTCCCACTCCAAAGTCCTATCCTGTTCCTTGGTCTTGAGTGAAGAGGGGGGGGGGAATGATGTGGCTGCAAACGGCGACGCGCTCCGGCGCGTAGGTAGGCCTAGCCTACGGGGAAGGCGTCCAGTGGCGGACGCGGACCTTGTGTCCTACTGCGTCCCTCTCGGCTACTCGCCCAGAATGTTTAGTTTCGCTTACCACAGCTCCAGATGTTCTCGTAGAGGGAGAGATGCCCTTGATCTAGCATCGTGGTATTTACTAACCACGTGGTCTTGTACTTTATTGGCACTAACACGTGCACCCTATCTCGACACCGCAAAGCCAGTCCGAAGACAGGAACTGTAAACTTGATGTGAGCTCATGCTCCCCGCAACTCTGTAGTAGTTTAGAAATTACCGTGCACTCGCCGGGTCGTCATTGTTAGACGTACTGTTGGCGGTTACCCTTTACATAGGGGTCACCAAAAACGCGTCGGATTCTTCCGAATAAGTTTCAAATAGTAAATAAAGTTAGAATAAGACCAACTCCCTAGCCCTAGTCGGCCACTCCGTAATAGACGGAGGCTCCACGACCATGATGGCTCTCGCAGGGTGGGTCACCACGCTGGCACTACACGTGCACCCTCGGACTCGACCGTCCGGTTCCAAAGCGTGACCCACTGTGATCGAGGTGGATGCTCCTTGCTGCCTCGCACTCGTCCGGGGTTTCTTCTCGGCCTCGCCATCCGGTCACGTGTGCCTCTATGGACACTGCCATTGGTCAGTCTTCTTGGTTCAAACTTCCGCGGGTCATCCTAGGCTCGCGATTCGTCGACTACAAACTCAACAAAATACACATTTCCGTTGGATTTTGTCACCGACGTTGCCATTTACGCTTGCCGCATTCCTCAACCCTTGCTCGCTGCCGTCGAAAGCTGAAGCCAACGCACTTTTCCAGGACGTTCCGAATTCAGCATGGGGTGACGTCACTTCTAGGCCACTCTGGTAAACCCGAAACCAAAAACATGAGCCTCGGCTCCACAACTTCACATTCCACACTTTCAACCCTAAGGTTGGCCTTTGCATGCCTAGATGCAGATTCACACTGGCTTGAACACTTGTTAGAAAAATATGACTTAAGGCCTTGAAAATATTGAAAGTTCCACATGATATGAAATACATAGACAGATTTATAAGCAGCAAAAAAATATAAAAATACAAGGGGTAGGGCTGTAACGTTATATGCTTACTAGGCCCAGCCACAGACCATTCGTGAGATTGAACACTACAGAAATTGGTAACCACATGCACAGACTATTTTTCATTTATTTGGATGAAGGGTGCGTCAACCGTTACGTCATAATGCTCACCGCTAACCTAGCGGGTGTGGCGCGGAAAACCCAATGCTGGCCTGAACCAGTGACGGGTAAGGGGAAGAAATAGGGGTTCTCACGTCGCGGTCGTCATTGTCTTCGTCATCGTTCGTGGTGCCAATGCTGTCATCGTCGTCGGGGAGGTCGTCAAGGGGTTGGTCACCCGACGACGATTGCCAGAGCTCGCCTCTGGTTTCAGGAAGTATAAATTCTCCCTTACATACTAGCTGATGTTTCTCGAGATGGACTTTTTCTATTGAATCGCCTTTTACGATTTGCAGAGTCATGCTCTGGGCTAATTCTACCCCGGGCCCAGACGGGGAATCAAATGATGACGATTATAATTGTTTATGTTGCTTGACATCTCTATACATAGACTAAGGCTATTCGAGAAGATAAATTGATATATTAAACAAAGAAGATTTGACGACGAGGTGAGAAACTAGAACGCTTTAACCGGTTATGTCAAATCGCGCCGCCTGTGATATTGTATAAGTTAATGAAATGAGTTTTAGGTGTGTTTGATGACTACATAGGTTATTAAGTTTATAAAAGAAAATAAGGATACAAGTCGCTAAACAGGGTCGAGTCAGCGATCTTAGATTCAAACTACAATGACAAGTCCACTTCTAGCTGACTTCAGCGCTCACTTGAGAATCGCTCTGTGTTGCCTTTAAATACACTTTTACTTTTACGTTTCTACAGATTTTCTTTCTTGAGCTTTGAAGGAAAAACTGTGAAAAACATCGTCAATTCAAAGACTGCTCAAAGTTTGGTCGGCTCAAATTTTCTGAAAGTCCTTTGGCAGCAGCTTCGATGGATGGAAATTCACATTTAGATTGGAATTTTGAACGATTCTATTTTAAACATCGGGAAAGCATTTTTAAAACACAATTCTTCAAAGTATCCAAAACAAACATTTTTTAGCTTTATTATAGCAAAGTGGAGTTGGTCAAAGAAGATTGATGCTTCTCAAGCGAGTTTAAAAATTTGTTCTTAATAAAGGTTTTATATTTAGTATCAAACAAGAAACACATTTGATACAAACATATTTTTTAAGGGCGCGTCAACAGTTAGGTCAAAAGGAACCACTCTAGCCTCGGTGATGAGGGGAGAAGGGGCCAATGCAGGTCAGAACCAGCCAGGGTAGGGGGAGGAAGAGGGGGGGGGGGTTACAACGTGATCAGGTGCTAGACCAACACCAATATTAAAACTACGCGAAATAACAGTTTGAGTTATATCTCGAGAATGTTGCAAAATATCGGGGAAATGAAATGTTGTTTGTCATAATGCACCTCTCTAGCCTAGGGGTTATGGGGTTATGGGGTTGAGGGGCCCATGCTGGTCAGAACCAACCAAGGATGGGGGTTCTCACGTCATCATATTTAGTTCATGCCGTGCGAAGTCCCATGATGTAAAAAAGAAATGCAAATTCATATCTCTTTAACTGCCTCTTACGATTAGCTGAGCCATGCTCCAAGCACTTTCAACCTTGAATCAATCATGGAGCCATCTGTGAAAACCAAAGTAAACCTTTGATGTTATTGACAATTGTTCCTTGATTTAGTAAACGGAAATCAGACAGGAAATCAAACAGACCTAAGTCCGATATAGTTAACAGCCCTTATGTTGCATGTATCGACGACATGAGGATCTAGGGCGCCTCAACCGAATAGGTTACTGTGCGACGCCTTATGTTCTTAAGCTTATTAACAAGGGAATTCGCAGGAGACATTGTTTAGTAACATGAGTTTACTTTGATATTGGCAAGAATATTATCGTGAGTATATAATTATTGCAAATAAGGTAATAAATAAAAGAGGTTTGCTGTGGTTATACAAATTTTCGTGCGTTTATCTAGTATAAGGGGGCGTCAACTGTTCTTCATAATGCTCCACTCTAGACTGAGGATGTAACAAAGATACAACCGTGCTCGACAGATCCAGCCGTTATCATGGGGGATGTTTGTCACAAGGCCGGCCAGAGCTCGCCTCTTGTGGCGGGGAGTACATACTCCCCTAAAGCCCTATAACTTATGATTGCGAGATGGACTTCTCGTCTCTTAAATCGCCTCATACGATTGCCTGGGTGTAGTAAAAGCAAAATTACAACGGCAGACACCAGCTCGAAATTTATATATTGCGCCGCCTGTGGTATTGTAAGTAAATTGAGTTAATTTATTGTTTGTTTGAGGGTTTTTAATGATTGCTAAGTTCATAAAGGAAATTAAATTAATGATGTTGTAAAATGGCGAAGAAGGTGTCGTTGCTGGCTCAAGCAGGAATTGAACCCTGGACCGTCTTCTTCATTGGAAGCAGCTCTAACCACAAGGCCAAAGAGTCAATGAGCCATTGTCTTGTCATAGTTCGTGTTGACATTGTCGTCGTCGTCGTCGAGAAGTCATTAATGGAACTGGAAAATATCACAGTGTGCCTCACTCCAGCCTAGGGGATGTGCCAAGGACGGGCCCATGCTGGTCAGAACCAGCCACGATTTTATATATTTTATGAAACTGGGCATTAATGAATACAAAACATTGTGCGCCATTTTAAACATCCCTCTCTGCAGGAATCGATGTCATAACCATTACAGTTTTAAAAAAATATAAAAATATGTCAAACTGCATCTTCCGATGTGGACTTATGCCATGGGTTTTTTAGGCTTTGTAATATGAAAACGGTGACTTTGTGCCGTCCTATCAACGAGGCACATGATAAACTCTAAGGTGATCGGAATCAGCCTTGTAGGCTATATCCTGGCGCTGTCCGAGGGTTGGGCATTGTTCGCTCGTCGATGGTGTCGGCGCCTACAGGGTTAGCTTGGTGCATGGGCTTTAGATTTATTGTCCCCACTGAAAATTATTAACCTGTCTGATAAGTTTTTTTCTAATGCTACTTACATTTTTTATTTGAGAACTATGCTGGCTGGACCCAGCCACAGACCAGTCGCGAGACTGGACACTCCAGTGATGAAACTGGTTCTCACATTAACATACTAATGATTGTTTTTTGATTCAAGGGCGCGCCAACCGTTACGTAATAATGCTCCATCTTATCTTTGAGATTCACCATTCACTGGCATTCACCATTAGGCCTACCTTTAGTCCCAAATTTAAAGATGAAGTAGTTTTTAGGTTATTTGGATGATAGGTGGATCTAGGCATGATATACCATTAGAAGTGTGGTGGGATAAAACTAGCAATTTAAGTTTTCTTAGCATAAAAACAACCACTTAAGAAGCACGAAGCAGTCATCTGAATATGAGACGACCCAAACAAAGCGTGTCATCTATAGTAAGACCTAGGGTTTTAGTGCTGAGTTGTCTGCTATTACTCTGACCATTCAGATGAATTAGTGTACTGATTTGGTTTTGGTGATTTCGAATGGAAAATCAAATATACCGTTTTGAGTGTTGAATCGCGATTTGATTATTAACAATAAATAAAACGTTCTTTGGGTTCTTAATTTTTTTTAATTGTATGAATCTTCTTTTAATAGTTTTAAACTGAGCGCGTCAAATTCAGTGGTCGGTGTGCCACTTGTGTTCACGTTCTGAAAGCAGCGGGCCTGGCTGATTCATGGATTTGTCCCGCTCACGTTAATACCTTGTACAGCAACATTGCAACAAGTGAGAAGCAATTGTGAACGTAGGCCTAGGCAGAGGCCTAAAATAATCATGGAGGTAAGTTACATTTCTTAGTCTAGCCTCATGCTAAACAATTAACAATTGGCCTCAAACCAGACTAGGCTACTGCACCCCGCATAGGCCCGGCCTAATGCCAGCCAGCATTCATAAACTTCACAATGTTTGCTTGATCATATATTTTATGTTTGTTTAGATACGCTAGTTGCGTCCCGTGTTTGGCACGACGAATCACTGTTAGCTCTGTGAAATCGCGTTAGCAATATAAAATATTGATGATAGATGTTATTGTTATTGCATCGCTTTATTCGTGTGTAGACTTTTACAAAACGGTCTTAAAAATAGAAAGTTTTTTCGCTGTAAGTTTAGAAATGATAAGGAACATTGAAAAATTTGTCAAACAAAAACGGCGACATGAGTTACCAGGGCGCTTCAACCGGTTTTGGTCTATTGCGCCGCCTGTGGCATTTAAG
>JAMZAV010006757.1:0-36661 GCA_024449915.1 Sweltsa coloradensis | reverse complement strand
ATTTTTTGTATTCCAAATTGGCCCACCGCAAAAAATTTGTTTGTTGTTGAACTAGGCCCACGTTTTCAGAATGACCAGCCAGGGTTATGCCTATTCGCATGCTTACCTTTGTTCTTATGCTTGTCTTTATTTACAGCGTCCACCTTGTTGTAGTTTTTTATCTGGGTCTTTTGTAGTATCTTGTCGTACCACTCCTTGTTGTTTTTTATGTTTTCACTAGCCCTTACCTTTGCAACCGCCTTCTCCAGTGTGAGATCAGGGTCCAGTTGTAATATTTCAGACAACTTATTGTCTAATATACCGATGACCACCCGGTCCCTAATCAATTCGTCAGCAAGTTGCCCATATTGGCAATGCTTTGCCAGACGATGCAGGTCTGTGACAAATGTCTCAATGCTTTCCCCTACCTGTTGTAGGCGTTTATTGAAACGCGCCCGTTCGTATATGACGTTTCTCCTAGCCACGAAGTGATTTTCGAATTGGTCAACGACCCCGGCATACGTGTTTTGCTCGTCCTCTGTGAGGCCTACCCTAGCTAGAATGTCCTCCGCCTCGTCCCCCATTGTGTAGAATAAGGCGTTGATTTGATCCTCCTGGCTCTGTGTATGCAGGCCTGAAGTTTTTCTAATCTTTAAAAACCGCCTAAGCCCCCTAGGCCAATCCTCCGGACACTGGAAATCGAACGACTTAGGCGTTTCAACGTGATACGAAGCCCTAGGGCCAGTCTGGCCTGGGCTAGACCTGCCCCTTCCCCGCCGTTTTCCGAGTCTGGCATGGCCCTAGCTTAAGTTTTACTACTTACAGTTGGTTTATTTTCTTTAGAAACCCACCTGGCACCATGGGAATATGTTGGGGAATACAGAGGTTGCACAATGATCGACAATACTTCTTGACGACGTTTATTGACGAGCTGTCAAACATGACATAGCTACCATGACGCTCAGCAAGCGCGCGAGGAATACACGGCCCCTTTCAGGACACTAGGCGGCCGCTGATGGCGGCGCTAGATTTAAACTGTGTTGTTTAAGAAAACCATAATAGCACAGAGGGGAACCTGTTTAGTGAGAAAGCTAGGGGACTGGGTTGACCTAACCAAAGGAGGGGGAACAAGGGGGACATCTCGGGCACAGGGAAGGAAGACCCTACGGTGGAAGTGGGGATTTGTACCCCTTAGGGATGTGTATCCCAGGAGCAAACTCATGAAAATAGAGGTAGATCCATGACCAGTGTGGTTGAAGGGGAAATAAAAGATGAGGGGAACATGGGGATCACTGAACAAATGAGGGGAAATCCTGAGAGAGATTGTATTGTATTGTATTGTATTGTTCTTTATTGCATGTTAAAATTCACATTTTACAATTATTGGTTTAAGCCCCCAATGAGCCTAGCGGCTCGCTATAGGGGGCTTTCAGCAATGGATTACAAACGGTGAGAGGTGAAGCAAGCCAAGATACATGAAATATGAAATTTAAGGATTTGCAGCATTTTTTAAGACACTATAAAGTATGAACTAAATTGGGCTACTCTAATATATGTTAAGAAATTAAATTAAAGTACAAAAGTCAGTAGAAATCTGAAATGAGTATAATATGTGAATTTAGGCCAATTGGCCTAGGCATGACATAAATCATTTTTTTTTGTTTTTGTTTTTGTTTTTGTTTTTTTTTTGTAGGCCTATGGAGACTTATAAATTATTCCTAAGTTATAATATCCTATGTAGTTATTGGTAGTGAGTAATGAGTATTATTCACATTGTTTCCAGTTACCTATGTGCTGTATTTAAGAAAGAAAAAAAAACTTATAACTTACAGCTGAATAAATGTAAGACAAGGGTTAAGAAACAATTGTAACACTAAGTGATAATACAAATATTATGCTACCTACCTATTTACATGCATGGTAGTTACATATAAGTCTATGCATATGCATTTTGATGTCGACTGTTCACATATTTATATTTATATATATTACCAATGGATTAATTATTGGAAACAAATCTGAAGCTAGGAGAGTGTTCAGTTTAGTCCCCTAGGAGCCAGTCTTTTAATCTTTTTTTGAAGCTACCAAGACCATGTGTGGAAGACAAGGATTTGATAGCATTCGGCAAGGTATTGTATATTTGGTAGCCATGGAAATAGAATTTTTACCGTGGTTCGAGTTTACTGAAGTAAGGTATAGGTTATTTCTATTTCGTGTGTGGTGACCATTAGAAGGTGTTTGCAGGGTGTGTGTTGTATAGATAAATTTATTGACATATTTATGGATAATTAAGCAATATTTTATTGAGTTGATGTTTAGAATGTTACGCTGTTTGTAAAGTGAGTTTGTAGGAGTTAAGAAGGGTAGGTTGTATATATATTTAATGGCTCTATTCTGAAGGACTTTAAGGGGATGCAAGTGGGTTTGATAAGTATGTCCCCATACAACATTTAAATACTGTAGCTGAGAATGTATGAGAGAGAAATGAATACTTCTCCTGACGGATGGTGGAACACAGTATGACATTTTATACAGAATTCCAATGATAGGAGAGATTTTTTTTGATAATCTGGTTATATGAGCATCCCATTTTAGGTGTTTATCAAAAAATATTCCCAAGTACTTTATTATGTCAGCTTCAGATAATGGAATGTTATCCAGAGTGGGAGTTACCATATGTGCTCGATTTTTATGTGTAGATGAAATGATTATATAGTTTTTTTTTTTTTTTTGATATTAAGTGTAAGTTTGTATGATTTAAGTAATTCTGAGATGAGGTTAAGATCATGTTGCATGTCATTTAGAAGAGAATCTAGATCTGGACCGAAGTAGAAGATAGAAGAGTCGTCAGCAAAAAGTTGTAGTCTTCCTTTGAGCTTTAACTTTCCTAGACTGTTAATGTAAATTAGGAAAAGGATTGGTCCCAGTGTAGATCCCTGGGGAACTCCAAGGGGGTTATGTTATGTTATGGTTATGGGTTATGAGATAAAGAGAATCAGGAGGGAGATAACAGCAACCATAGCAACCAAAACAAACAATTGTTCTAAAAGATGATTGAAAAGTGTTTTAATATGTAAAGTATATTTATTTTGTAATTGGTCTGAAGATTTTTCATACTAAAAGAATGTAGAAAACAGGGCCGTGATTTTAAGCCATAAGGATACAATATTGGTACGTAAAATTTAAAAATATACTACTCATTAGAGAACTGTCACAGGCCCTGTGCTAATTTTGTTTATTGATGATGGCACAACCCTTACTAATCAAGCAGAATACTCGCTATTTCTACAGAAGCAAGTACCAGTCATCAGATAAGCAAACTGTTTATACAAATGTAGGTAAATCAGCAAACAATAAACTCGAAACCATGGCTGGCCTAGGTATAGTCAAAGAGCTATCAATGATGCACATTGAAATATCAAAGTTAGGCCAGGAACTAGCCAACACAAGGGTCCTTGTGAGTGAAATGCATCAATTATTATTCTTAAGGTCAGGCCAATGCTTCATGCCACAGATACCAGAAGTGCTGGGGCTAGGATCAGGTTTAAGGGATAAGCCTACTATTAATATGGAACTTCCCCTTGGCCTGAGCCTAATAGGCCTACACATACAAAATGGGAAAACAAAAACAAATATAAGACGTCATCCCAATTGACAAAGAAAGTAGACCTACCAACTGGCCCACAGGTTTCAAAGAAAAGCATATGTCTAGCCCCTGTTGCTATTAAAACCAGCAACAGATTCCTACCACTAGTAGGCCTATGCAATAACGATGAAAATAATTTTCCAACACTCGAAAGTAGCATGGTAAAAAATAGAAGTACCCAAAAAACTGATACAAGATCAGACCCAAACAGGCAAACAGCTCATTACCCTTGGCCTCAAAAGCTTAGACCAAACCCAAACCGTGGGAAGGATATTGCTGTAACCGTCAATAAACAATTAGTGAATAAAGTCCTAAGCGACTCTATGTTTAATGGATGTCTATACATAAATGATGCCAATACCTACCAGCTCACTACTTACCCAGGCAGCCAGCCACATCAACTTATGAACAAACTAGAGGCAAAATATCCCGATTGTAGGCCTACAGTGGATAAAGTCATACTCCACAATGGGACAAACTCCCTTGCATCTATGGAACCATCGGCAATTGCTGACCGCATTTACAACTTAATTGAAGCGGCAAAAAAGGCATACCCAATAGCGAAAATTGCATACACTAGTATCATTTACCGTAGAGACATCCCTGACTCAAAAGTAGACTCCACGAACAGCAAAATACATTTAATTTGCAAAACTCTGAACACAACTTTCATCAACTCCAACAAGTGGATCTCAAAATCTGAATTATCTAAGGGAGGACTCCATCCCAGTAAAGATGGAGCCTACAAACTTCATAATATGTTGGTCGAGATCTGCGACATTATGGATTGGTCTCCTAACCAGGAAAGAGTTAAGCCTATGACAAATGACCCAATAAATATACAAAAATTCGATCCAAATCAGCTCTTATCGAATCGGCTAGGCCAGCCTCGAAGATAAAGGACAAAGACAGCAGTAATTTATATGCAGATACGGAGATGACTGTCATAGGGAAGTTAAAAGCCAATGAGTTGTCAGATGTGAGAGACACCAATGTCATAGTGACCCTCAAAGTCAATAAGTCACCAGCGCTAAATGTGGCTGACTCCTTCAAGTCTACCCAACCAACTGTGGAGACGTCTCATCTGGAAGACCATTGTGTCACGTTGTCCCGACATTCTTACGAGTTGCCGGCTAAGGATGTGGACCGTGGAACCTTTTCCCCATCAGTCGTCGCCAATGAACACAATCAATGGTCCAACACAATTGAACATTCTTTTACCAACATGAATCAGCTGATCTCAGGACACTCTAAGACAGTCACTTGGATAGCTCAAGACAAGCCTCTCAAGACCCAATTAGGCCTGCAGTGCAATGGCGGAGCTGAGGGTTCAGGTGTGGGACAGGAGATATCAACCAACACTGAACCAGAAGATACAGTCATAGGGAATGCTAACAGTTCTCTGGAAGACTCAAATGAATATTACACTCGTAGGCCTACATTGGAGAACCCAGCACAGGTGTTATCATCTGAGATGGACCTCACCTCCACTAGTGACCAGGACACTGTTCAGTCCAGTATAATTGAAGAGAATCCAGCACAGGTGATATCATCTGAGACGGCCTTTACTTTCGGACAGGATGCTATACCAGCTCCTAGAAGTCAAGAAACTTACTTCCACAAAATGACAACCCGAAGTAGTGGTATAAGGCGGTTCTCCAATTTTAATTATCAACAATGACGGGAATTAATGATACGTGAGGGTCTCGGTCAGAAACTTAAAATTCAAAAACCATGGTCCCCCAGAGAGCTAGTTGATATTCTTACTGATCATTATAGGAAGAAACAAAACAGGCATCACATAAATGTTAGATCTCCTCCTCTTCATTTAAAGACATCTAAAAACACAAGTAAAAAATCCAAATCAAATTCGATACTGATAAAAACACAGTAAACAAAACACCCCACGTTAAACAAAATCAATCTTCCAATTTCAGTGGAATTCAAACCATTTCCACAAACATACCAAAATTTAAAACCAAACCAATCCCTAGCCTTCACAACAATGTACAAACTGCTAAATCCCCCAGCTCCAGAGCATCTACCTCCGCCCCCCAACCATCCCTTTCTTCTAAGACCAACAAGACATCTCCAAATCCCAAAATATTACTAGGAAAACGCTTAAGTCCCGCCGCGTTGTTGGATGAGCGTAATTGGTGCATTGAGCTGCCATGTGTTATGCGAATTTTCTGTTGTTCTGTGGAAAAATCATTACTAAGTTGATTTTTTTTTTAATTAAATTAAATTAAATTAAATTAAATTAAAAATTAACTTTAATTTTTTAATTTATTAATCGTAATTGTTAAAAAATCGTAAAATTGCGATTTTTTTAAGAAATAATTTCTCGATTGCGCTCAAATTTAACACTAATATATAAATTCATAAAATTAAGGTTCTGCGAAAAAATCATTACAATCGGATAAAGCATGTAGGTGTTATAAGTCAAAGAATTGTTTAAAAAAAGAAAAACCCGTAAAATTTCGATTTTTATGATAAATATTTTTTCAATTGAGCTCAAATTTCACAAGAATATCTAAATTCATAAAATAAAGGTTCTGTGCAAAAATCATTAAAATCGGATAAAGCATGTAAAGTTTGTTCGGTCTAACGGTACCCATGAAGATCTAGAATTCCTGAGACAAGTCAAATGTCTTTTTGTGGGAGTTAAGTGTCTTTTTGTGCGACTAATACTGGTATGAATTGGCTATTCACAAGGAATTCTCCGAAGTACATTTTACTCCACGTGGAGTTGAACCTCGTTGACCAACCACAATCCGAGTTTTGAAGATTCAGCCAATAGGGTAGCTAAAAGAATTCGGAACTACCAAACATAGAAAGGGGTTTTCTGAGATAATTGGAAGACGAATACTAGAAAATATGAATGGAAACCGCAACGTATTGTGACCAACAAAGGAGACAATTTGTTGTACAGGGATGAATGTTATCTTTCGATGGGTAGCGTTAGACCGAACAAACTTTAGGTGTTATAAGTCAAAGAAATTTTAAAAAAATCGAAAAAAATCGTAAGATTGCGATTTTCATGAGAAATAATTTTCCGATTGCGCTCAAAAACGTGGCAGTTCTAAGTTCAGAGATTTCGAAGGCCTCCATAAAATTTCATCTCAATCGGAGTATCGGTTTAGCCGGAATCGTGCGGACAAACAGACAAAAATACAAAAAGAAAAAAAAAGAAAAAAAAAAAGAAAAAAAAAAACATTCCGGATTTTTTTCTCCAGTGTAGTAGAATGGAATCTTCGCTTCGCTCATCCAATTAACTCATAATCCTATGATACTTGCACTTAATGTTAGATCGGTCAACAACAAAATGGAGGAACTCGAACAATTCTTTCAGAGTCAATCTCCCGAAGTTATTTGTATCTCAGAACATTGGCTCACCCCCGCATCTAGTACTAAATTCTGCATGCCAGGATATGCAAACATTACAATTAATGCTAGATCTAATAATCTACATGGTGGGGTAGCAATCCTCTCTAAACCACACCTAAACATAGAGCCAATACTAGGCCTAGAGTCAATCTGCTCTGAATTGGATTTTGAATGTACTGGTTGCCTTTGGCATCTACCATACTGCCGCATCACCATACTGTCCATATACAGATCTCCATTAGGCAAACTATCAATATTCTTAGATTAACTAGAAGAGACCCTTATAAACGTCACAAAACGATTCCCTAAGGCAAAAATAGCCCTATGCGGCGACTTTAACTTCTTTCCAAATCACGAGCCCGCGACCTATTCCTTGATCTTATACACTCATTTAACTTACACGAAACAATTCTAACACCCACCCGTACACTTGGGTCAAGTCAGTCACTTATTGACAACATCATAACCTCTCTAGACCCTTCCCTTTACAAAACAAATACCCTTCACCCACACATCTCAGACCATTGTGCCATAACCATGCAACTCAGTTCGCCCATAAATGCCCCTCCCACTTGGGGTTTCTCTAGAATATTTAGCAAACACAATACAAATCACTTTATAAATTTACTTAGTAGTGAAGAATGGTCTGACTTGCTGACTATGACCGATACCAACCAGATGTTCAACGAACTCTTAATGATCTACTTACATTATTTTAACACAGCATTCCCCTTGGTTAGGTAAAGGCAAAAACAAAAAAAAACTAGTTCATGGTTATCAAACAGCCATAAAGCAGAGGGCCAAAAACTGCGACAATTACACTACCATTGCAAAACATTACCCAACGACCATCAACTTAAACATGAGTATCGTACATTAAAAAAAAGTTCATGCACTTAACATCAGACAAGCTAAACGACAACATCATGATCAGGTTATATCTTCTGCAAATAACATATCGAAAGCTACATGGCAGATTATCAATGCTCAAACTAAGGCCCCTAGTCCTAAAAATCAACTTACGATCAACATTAGCGGAATTCCAAACTCTGACCCAAAAGTAATATCAAATCATCTAAATGAGTTCTTTATCAATGCTGGTATAAACAGTCGACCTCAGACACAAACCAATCACCTCATACCTGGTGTCATCGAGAATAAGCAGGAAATTAATTCAATTTTTCTCCATCCAACCACCCATCATGAAGTAGCCGATATCATCAAAACTCTGAATAACAAACATTCAGCAGGCCTTGACAATGTTCCTGGATCTGTGCTTGCAAAATGTGGAAGTATTATATCTCACCCACTAGCATTTATCATAAATTCCTCCTTTTGTACAGGGACCTTCCCCTCCAAGCTCAAAGAGGCCAAAGTAATACCGATATATAAGCACAAAGGTAACAACCGAGATCCTTACAATTATAGGCCAATTTCCTTAACCTCCTCTTTCTCTAAAGTTTTCGAAAAAATCATGTACTCCCGTCTGTCATCCTTCCTTTCAAAACACAATATTCTTGCAAGCAATCAACACGGTTACCAAAAGGGCAAATCAACCATAACTGCCATCTTCTCATTCCTATCTGCACTATACAAGGCACTTGATCATGGCGACCTGGCTATTGGAATATTCTACGACTTGAGTAAGGCGTTTGATACAATTGACCATGGTATACTTCTCTCAAAACTGGAATCTCTAGGTATCAGAGGTATAGCCAATAGATGGATTGCATCATTTCTATCAGACCGTTTCCAGGTAGTAGAACTTGATAATATCGATGAAAATGATACAATTACTAAATTTCACTCCGACCCCTTAAACCTTGTCTGTGGTGTGCCCCAAGGAACGGTCCTAGGGCCCCCATTCTTCTTACTTTATGTAAACGACATGCCCAACACATTTGACGTAGGCATACTGACGCAATTTGTAGATGACTCAAGTCACCTCTTAACTGCAACCAGAGATGGGCTTGCAGAACTCATACATAACTCAAATATCCAAGCAAACGCAATGTCAGAATACTGTAAAAATAACCTTCTCTCCCTTTAACCAACCAAAACTGTGTACCTTAACTTCCACTCCACCTCAAGCCCCCCTCAGAGTAGTCCCCTAATTCGCATTGATGGCAAAAACATTATGAGAGCTGACAACGTGAAATTTCTTGGCATTACACTCTCGGAGAACCTTGATTGGTCTGCTCATATCGAAAGAGTATGCTCCAAAATAAATAATGGGTGTTTTATGCTCAGGAGGATGAAGCCAATTGTTAGCATAGCAGCCACATATTGAAATTAATATATCATGCCCACATCCACTCGCACATCTCATACGGGCTTCTATTCTGGGGTATGTCATCACAAGCTAATCGTGTATTTTTACTCCAAAAACGAGCTATACGCATCATCACAGGATCCTCATGGCAGAGATCCTGCCGTAAAATCTTCCCCAAATTAAACATTCTTACCCTGGTAAGTACCCTTATACAACTTGCCGCTATTTTTGTACGTACACATTCAGAATACTTTCCTAAAAACTCATCCATCCATACTTATAACACCCGTGCAATTTCTAACATCCATGTCCCCCATCATAAACCTCGCAATATTCCAAAGGACCTATATACGCCTGCCTCTCCATATACAATAACTGCCAAAACACATCAGAGACATCAAAATCATACTACATTTATTAGCAAATTAAAAGCATTTCTAGTAGAAAGAGCATTTTACTCACTAAATGAATTCCTAACAGATTAACCCTTGTCCTCCCTACAAACTGTCCCTTATAGATCCGTACTATAGGCTAGGCCCTACACATATATATAAATTCAATAATAATACCTTTCATAAAATCATTATATCATAGGATGGGCTACCTATTACTCATTTCATTTTTTTCATTTCAATACTCAATTATTCAATTCAAATAACTTCAATTCTCAATACCGGTACTAGTATACCATACTAGTACTAGGCCTATACATATAACTTGATTCTCATTGAAATTCTCATTCTATTTGATTATTTATTTTAGTATATTATAAATTTTTTACTCTACTAACTTTCCCTTATAGATCCATACTATAGGCCCTACACGTATATTTTAAAATTCAAAACTAATCCCTAATAAACATAAAACAATAATACAATAATCATATCAAACCATATGCTAGCGTTTTATATATTATACATCCTAATGAACATCGTATTGTAATATATCATATCGATAACTCATTTCATTTTTTCATTTCATTATTCAATTAATCAATTCAAACAACTTCTATTCTCAATACTAGTATACTATAGGTAGGCCTACTAATAAAACATATAACTTGATTCACATAAAATACACATTTTTTTTGATTATCCATTTTATATTTAGTAAATTTTTAAATTTGCCATGTCCACTACAAACTGCCCCTTATAGATTCGTACTACTACACGTATATATTAAATACAATACTAATTCCATTTCATAATCATTATATCATATCATATGCTAGTGTTTGATATTATTATTCATCCTAAATAACATCGTATTGTATCATATCAAACCAATTACTCATTGAATTTTTTCATTTCAATACTCAATTAATCTATTCAAACAACTTCAATTCTCAATAGTAGTATACCATACTAGTAATATACATATAACTTGATTCACATGAAATATGCATTCTATTTTATCATTCATTTTTTACCATTTTTTACCATGTTTTAGCCTTAGGAACTATTCACTCCCTCTTCACGAAGAGGTGTATACTTGTACCATGTATTAGTCTTAAGTGAATAAAGATCTACTCTACTCTACTCTAAGGGAGACTTTAGCAAGGGAGAGTATGTGGAGAGAAATAGACTTGCCCAAGTAAGAAGGTCGAGGGGTATTGCTGGGAGCAGGGGCAGAGGGAGGACTGCAGCAAGGGACGAAAGGGGAGAAAACCCGAGATCTACCTATGGGACAGAGACGCTTGGGGAAAAGGGAGCAGCAAGAAGAGAAGGTGTATCAACGGAAGTGGTACAAGGAGAGAAGGGGAGAGGATGGGTTAATAAAGGAAGGGGAAGGGGATTTGAGAGAGGAAGGGGATCTGAGGGTTGGGGAAGAAGGGGATTTGGAATTGGAGCGGCAGGGAGAAGGATGACCGTTGAGACATGGAAGGATAGACCTACAAGCTACCCGATGGGCACAATGTACCCTAGGGATGGAACAAGGGGGCGATTTGAGGAGGATCCCAAGAGCATTTGGGTACTGGGGGACTCTATGGTGCAGGGGGCTGCAGCGTTCCTCGAAAGGAGGGGGGCTACAGTCGAAGTACTAAGTGGCATTACAATGCGGGGACTGTCTAAGGTAGTAGGGAGCAGGGGGATTGTGAGGAATACCAAGGTTGTGTGCCTTATGGTGGGAACTAATGATATTAGAAGGGTAAAAGGGGGGAGATACCGAATTGAGGCAAGGAACGAAATAAGCAGCCTGATAAGGGCAGTGAGGGATGCCGGAGGTAGGGACCTAGAACTAATCATGGTTCTAGGAATCCTACCCAGGAAAGACATACAGAGGTGGGTCATTGAAGAAATGAATGGGGGCACAGAGCACGCGTGCAGGTTGGAGGGAGCCTACTATGTGGACATGGAAGACAAGCTAGGATTGGGGGACCTGGGGGAGGATGGACTCCACCTCTCAAGGGAAGGGGGGCATAAGCTGGGAGTTTTAATACACCAGGTAATTGAGGATCAGAGGGGCGCAAGCAGGAAGGAGTGGCGTATGTGAAGGGAGGTGATAAGGGGGAAGGGTGAAGGGAAAGGGGAATGGGAATGTGATTCAAGGGATAAGAGGGAGTGTGATGGTAATTGGACCCACAAGGGGAAAGGGATGACTTATAGGACTAGTCTTAAGGACCTCAGCAATGGTCCTAGATCTAACAATGGTCCTAGAACTAACAATGGTCCTAGATCTAACAATGGTCCTAGACCTGGAGTCAGGGAAGAAGGGAGAAGGGATGATGGACATTCTACCTGTATAGGGGGTAGGACAAATGCTCCCGTCGACAATAATAACAGTCAACATGAATTAAGGAACATGGGAGGAGGTTCACATCTTAGGGAGGGAATGATAAGGGTACTATTAATTAATGCAAGGAGCATTAAGAATATACAGGTTCAGTTCTGGACAATAGTGGAACTTTATGATGCTGATGTTGTGGGGGCAGTTAAAACCTAACTGGATGACAGCATCCTTGATGGTGAAGTGGGGCATACAGGATACAATATATTCAGAAGAGACCGCGATGGGAGGGGGGGGGGGGGGGGAATATTGGTAGGATGTAAGATTGAGCTTAAGGGGAGGGTTGCATGGAAGGAGACTGGATGTGAGTTGATGGGAGTGAAGATTTTTGAAGGGAGAGATGAAATTGAGGTAGTGGCTGCTTATAGGCCCCCTGGAAATAGTGACTTTGAGGTAGTATCCATCATAAATGACAGGGTTCAGGGGGATAGGAAAGTTATCATAGCTGGGGACTTAAACATGCCTGGAGTCAAGTGGGAGGGAGGCGTGGTCAACATTGGAAGTAAGGCACAAAAGATAGCAAATGGCATTGTGAATGAAGGGTTTGAACAAATAGTAGAGGGCAGTACAAGGGATAACCATAATGGAGGGAACCTGCTTGACGTAATCCTGGTCAGGCCACCTGATTGCTGGTTCGAGTGTAATGTAGTGGAAGGCATCAGTGACCATAAAGCTGTGCTAGCAGTAATTGAGGGAGGAGTCAAGATAAGGCCGGTTAATGGGGAAAAGACTGTTTGGGTGTACAAAAAGGCAGACAAGGAAGGCATAAGGGGTTTTCTCATGGAAAACTTGAATGAATGGAGAAAATCAGGGGGAAGTGTGGACGATAAATGGATAAAGTTTGTGGAGTTATGTAATATAGCAAGGGAGGAATGGGTACCTGCAAGAACGATTAAACCAAATGATGACCCCCCCTATTATGATGCACATATTAGGGCTGTCGGCTCACCGACAGGGTATAAAGAAATACGTTAAATTACACTATTTACAACTTGTACTTGAATAGAAACAATATTCTTTAAAGTGATGATTTATTTTAGATCTTGTCATTCAGACCTCAAAACATAAACATAACATAACATATCAATCTCCCTTGACAACAACAATTGAAAATACACAGCCCTCAACATATTATATAAATGATGGGACTACCCAACCCACTGTGACTGGAATGCTAGGCATGACATACCCCCCAACGGTGATGTATCCGGCTGCATCACCCAAATTCTCACAGTGTATTGGGCAAACTTGTTGTGCGTAGCACACACAACTTATGAACTGGTCTGCGATAGGTTCCCTTGGTTGTCTTCACATCTACCACTCGAATACGTCCGTCCTTTCCTGGGTATATGGTTTCGATCACTCCTTTTGGCCAGCTGGCTCATGGTAGATTTCCATTAGCTATTGCAACAATGTCACCCCTTTTGATACATTCCACAGGTTCATGCCATTTTTCCCGTTTCACCAAAGTTGGTATATATTCTTTTATCCAACGTTTCCAAAAATGATCAGCAAGCCTCTGACCAATCCTCCATTGTCTTCTTAGGATTAAATCATTATCATCAAAGATTCCTGGTACAGATATTCCTGATGAACTTCCAAGAAGGAAATGGTTTGGTGTCAAAGCTTCCGGCTCTGTGGTGTCGACGGGTAGGCCTACATGTGTAAGAAGTCTACTATTAACCATAAACTCTGCTTCTGCAAAGAGTGTTTGAAGCACTTCAAACCGGGGACATCGCGAGTGCAGCGTCACTGACAATGCTTTTTTTACACTTTGAACCATTCGTTCCCAACATCCTCCCATATGAGGAGCTGCTGGAGGAATGAAGTGCCACTGTAACCGTACGCCTTCCTTAGAATGGACTTAGATCTTTTTGGTATTAGTTGTTGGAATGAGTCTACCAGTGATCAAACTCTTTTGTCGGAGAATTATAATATAAATATAATATCTTTGTTTTTATGGATTGGGCTATAATTTATTCAGATTCACAAAGAAATTTCATTCTAAAATACTATAACCATCTTGTGATTTGATTCAGCATTACCTCTGTTAAATAAAAATCTAGTGTTCTAGATTTATTGTTGTATATTACGGCATTTAAATTCATTAAGTGGGTTGTGACGATTGCTTGAGCATTAGGCACTGACGCCATGAGAGATTGTCAATGTCAGACACAAAATTCAAGTTTGCTGAGCTGTGATTGGTGGAAGACGTTTAGTTGGTCATTGGGACGCCGGTTGACCGGCCATCTTGTAGGACAGACAGTGCTTGCAGGAGGCTTGTAGTAGGCAGTAGTGCCGTAGAATAGTACGGGAGACCCAGTGAGTTTTGGGTGTGGTATTTCAGTGATGAATCTCTCTAGTGTGGAGAGATTCTAATGGTGAAAGAGTTACATCGTCGACGAGGGTTATCGCGAGGCATACAAAGATAAAGAAGTGTTACTAGAGAATCACGTTACGTGTGATTAGCAATTGTGTTTCGGTAAAACGCGCGGCGGGGTCGGCATATCATAGGATTGATATTCAAGTTGTGTTAACTTACTAAAATCCACGTTGGGATAGGCATTACGGGTTAAATAACGTGCCAAAGTGAAGTCAAAGGCAAAGTGATCTGTCTGCCGATAATAAGAAAAGCCAGGTCTAGTAAAAGATCGTTTAGTTTTGTCATAACGGAGAATCGAGCGTCTAGGCCTACCAAGCCATCGAGTGGAGTGAACAACTGTAAAGCTAAGCGAGCCAGTATCAGTAATATTGCAATCAATATACAAGTGACGGGAATAGAATAGCTTTGATAGCTATTTCTATCGTTGATTAAAAAGTTGGGGCGACATTCACCTTTCAATTTGCGAGTGAATTAATAAAATCCTGGATGGATAGTGAATCTGCGTGATAAAAGGAGCGATATTTGGCGGACCGTCACTACCAAAGTGAAGTTAAAGCCGGTCATAGTTTATGACAGAGTGGACGGGGATACGGGTCCCAGTAATAAAAGACGTAGAACTGTTTGACGAATATTATTCTACATAATAAATATCTAAAAGTCCCCATTAGAAATATAAAGGCTTCGTTTTATATCGCCGGGAAATAAGATTGCAAAACTTTTTAAAATGGCGAATCATGGCGCTAGTATGGTCTTCAATCTGAGAATTCGTGACGTCACACTGAAATGACGAGTCAAGCTGTGATTGGTTATTGATATGGATCAAAAATAGATCGATTGGATCACGACTAAAAATAAAGATGGCGTTGTTTACATATTGCCGTGACATCTGTCAAAGTGCTATCTGACTGTATGAAGGTTTATTTGAACATGTCTTCGAATTATTTGAACAATTTATACTCATTGAGAACTAATTAAGTGAGCTACAGAATTATAACAATACATCAAGATAATTAAAGTTCGATTATTTAAAAACTTCAAAACAAGAAGATCTACGGAAGGATATTATCGTGGTAGGACAAGACCGAATCACAAGAGATTACGACGAGACTGGATTGTCATTGCATGTTGATTGGATTAAGCCGGACTGTTCTTCCACGGCATATTGGATGGAGGGGATGTTTTAAAGCTGACGAGTGATGAGTATTTTTAACAACCTATTTAAAAATTGCCGATCTGTTTAGGCCTAATATCACTAAAATTACTTTCAAGGGTATTTTTCAAAGCTGTCAATCTGACACAACAAATAATAATATTAAAAATTGTATGTATTCTCTAGACAGAAATCAGTACTGATTAGGTAGGATACATGTTATGTATTTCTCATATCGAGAATCATCTACCTTGGAACGGAGAATACAGCCCAATCTATGAAGACGAGTCTACATTATTACTTTGTAATTACTGTTTTTACAACTGGTGGTATTTTTTCTATAAATTCCTTTCAGTGGGATTTCGTCCGAATAGCAGTGGTGTTCTCAATTTTGGTGGGATTGGTGAGTCTATGTTTTTGTGTATGATTGATAGAAATTCCTTGGCTTGGTAGAACCATCTCAGCATACACATTAGGTAGAGTAGGTTTCTAGTTCCATGCTTAGCAATATTAGTGACTTGTTTAATTAGATTGACCGACCGGGTGAAGAGAACGTTGTTAGGAGAGCGTAGCAGCCCTGTGAGCTTATAATGGACACCCATGTGGAGCTTGTAAAATCATCTCCCGGGGAAGAGAATGTGTGGGGTTACAACCACTCAATTCCTTTTGTTGCTAAATCGTCTTGAATTTCTTCCTGTTGAAGACCCTCCAGAGCATCTTCAACTCTCGATGAGCTCCTCGTAGATTTGTGCCGTTATCGGAATACATTTTCCGAACATTTTCCTCGACGGGCAAGAAATCTTTCTAATTGCCATTATGGCTGAATCTTAGAGAGGGTTTCAGCCATCTCCAAATGTACAGCTCTAATTACCATACAAGTAAATAGCACACCGTATCGATTCTCTCGTCTTTTTCCCAAATTTGGTAACTTCCATAGGACCAAAATATCAACACCGGTAAATGTTAAATGGTTTATTTTATGGAGTTAGTCTTTTTCAGGCAAATCTCCATTTCTGGTGGTTTTGGGTTTAGGGCTCGCTTGATCCGAAAACAGATTGCAGTAATTTCCCACGAACTGCGAATCGCCGCTCTCAAGGGTTTGGAATCCAAAACTGCTGTCGAAATTTCATTGAACACTCTTTCCTGTCCTTGATGCCCGGCCCCTTTTGTGAAATTCCATTATCATTCAACTTGTAAATGGATGCTTTGCATTTAAAATCACTGGATTCTTCGTACATCAGCGAAAACCCGGGTGCTTTAAACTAATGCGCCCTTGCATTCTCATGATCCCATCAATATCAAGATATGGATCAAGTTGAAATATCTTGCTTGATTTAGAGAAGGATATTTTCAATGACAACATTGCCATTTCTTCTGGAAATGAGTCCCATTGAACTCTCTTATCCCATCTTTTCTTTGCATCTTCTAGTTCAGTAACACTAAGCACTGAATTTCCTCTCATTTTCATGCGTAGACAATTTATGTACCGCATTATCCATGCTGTTGTTCTGATAAGTCTAAAAAAAATTTTGAAAATCTTTCCACCTCAGGAAGAACAGTGTTGTAAATCGTTACACGTTAATATATTCCAGTTGATCTCCAGCTCTTTGTAAAGCAATCCCCTCATCGTCAGTGTGCACTGTGCGGTTCTCTTTTGGCCAATCACTTTCTGTTCTTTTAAGGAACCCTAGGTCCATTGTACCATCGAGCTGAAGGATGAAATCCACTTGGCGTCTCCCTAGTCGTTTCATCAGCAACATTATCCAGTGTGGAATCCACTTCCACTGTGACCACGTCTGGTAGTGTCCAATATTTCACCCACTCGGTGAGAAACAAAAGTCTTAAACGTTCTTGCATTGAACGTAGCCAGCAAAGAACCGTTCTGGAGTCAGTCCAGAACACAGTTCGCCTCAATGCACATCACCACTCCTAATTCCTCTTGAATCATAAAAACCCATTCTCGTCCCCATTAAACTGCAGCCTGCAACTCTAATCTTGGTATCGATATCGGTTTCAAAGGTGACACTCTCGTTTTAGCTAGTACAAATGCAACATCAACTGTACTATCGTTCGTTGTTGTGCTAAAATAACGACAGCTGCAAAACTCTTTTCAGATGCGTCACAAAATACATGGGGGCGTGGTTGATCCAACTTTTCCCCATGAATAACATCTCGGGATTCGCACTGGTTTAACTTTACTGAGCTCCCATTAACCAACTTTTTCCCACTCTGAATCAAGTTTCCCCAGTCAATTCGTCATCCCAGCCCAATTGCAATCTCCAATATCTTGTAACAAGATTTTGCCCTTTATCAAAATGAGCAAAAAAACCCAAGAGGGTCGTAAACCGACACGAGTACACGTAGTACCTCTCGCTTAGTCGGTGTCTTCTTTCCCTGTAGTAGGTTGGGATCCAACCGGTTGAACTGTAGTGTGGAGATCAACTCATCAGTATTGTGTTTCCAGTGAAGACCCACCACTCTTTCAACACTCTCCTGATGACTATTTTTTCCAAACGTCTTATCTGTGTCTGCTCTCATTGCAGGCGGTATACTGTCCAATACTTGCCGATTAGAACATATCCAATTCCGTATTTCAAAACCACCACGTCTGTGTACTTCGATAACATCTTTGACAAATTTCAATAGCCTCCTCTGACGTCCTTTGCACTGTCGAGGTAATCATCCACGTAATGTCTATCGATAATAGCTGTTGCTGCCTCAGAAAACTCGTGCTTATTTTGTTTGGCATTATAGTTCTTCACATAAGGGCAGAAACATTGGGGAACATGTAGCTCCAAATTATCATCAATTCATGCGATATTCATCTGGTTTTCGAGATCTGTCCATCCCCCTCCACAGAAATCTCTGAGCATCTCTATCACTTTCTCTTATTACCCACTTGATGAAACATTTCGCGTATATCCGCAACAAACCCAATCGCCTGGCTCGAAATTTCATAATGACAGCTACTAAAAAAATTAAGAAGATCAGGCCCTTTGATCAACTTATCATTTAGACTTACTCCATGAATTTTTGCCGCGCATCAAACACAAATCTTATCTTGCCTGGCTTATTTGGATTGACATGAGCAAAAATGTGGCAAATACCAAGTCTTTGGTGGAGTCATTGCCATCTCACATTTGCAACTTAGCAGCATAACCCTTACGCAGGGTAATCCATTATTTTTTCACAATATAGCTCGGCAAAGACTGGATCCTTATCCATCTTTCTCTCCATTTTTTTCTAGTTTTCGGAATGCTGTTACTTTCCCTCTCTGAAATCTTGAGTTGCTTCTCTTTCCAAAAGTAATCCAGTTTCATATCGACCGTCCACTTGTTTCGTTTGTTTTCTTCCAAAATCTTACGAGCACCGCAACTCTTCCCTAGAGCATGGTTTTTGATCAATAATCTTTACTCCAAAAGTCTCGGTTGAAAAGATTCCTTACCAATTGGATTAGAATTTCGTCTGATTCACTTCTTTGACAAATATGAAGAGTAAATTCATCGTCAACAACGTCCATCATTAATTGTGGCATTACCATGAATGATCCATCCTAGAGTGTCTTCGATAGCAATGGTGTATGGGGTGGACCTCTCAACATTTCCATAGAATTTTATCAACTCACAATTATCCGCTCCAATCAATATAAATGGGCTTCGCATTCTCAAGATTAGGTATGTGTACCTGTTTCAGATGTTTCCATTTACTTGCTAAGTTTTTTACTTTCACTGTCTGTACGGGAAGTTCCAAATTCTTCACCGTACGAATGTTTACCATGTTAAACTTCTTGTTACTCAGTGTCCCTGCAACCTTGAGATTGACGAGCCGCGACTCTTGATCTAATCTCGTAACAGAGTTGGTGAAACGCAGTACCACTGGTTGAGACCGACCTTCCAAACCCAGCTGATCCGCTAGAGATTCATCCAACAATGTGGTTGTGGATCCTTCATCCAACATTTTCATATGTTGATATTTCCCCCACAAGGTCCGAATAGCTTTACTGGCGTAATCTTCAACAGTTACTTTATCTAATACCGCGAATGTAAAATGGTTGACTACAGCTTGTTCTGTCTCCTTGACCTCAGGGGTTTGGTTTATCTAAATTCAACAATTTTTTTGTGTTAAGAGTACATCCCTTTAAACCACCAAACCGGCTTCTTACATTCACTGTTATAATGTCCAGACTCTAAACAGTTAAAACAGACACCTGAATTCCAAGACCACTGTACCCGTTTCTTAGTGTTCATTTAGCAAATTAAAAAAGTCACACACTTTATGACCAGACCTTTTGCAGTAAATGCATCTACTTTCTGTTTTACTTGTTGCAATGGTGCTCAATTCGTTTCATTCTTCCTTGTATCCTTATAGCTACCGTAGTATTTTGGTTTCACTTTTTACTTATCTTTATTATGTAGGCTCAAAGTACAAGGAACACTAACCAAACTCGCAGCCTCTGCTTCAATGTCTAGCCCCTTTGCAAAATGTTTCAGAGTTCCTGTCTTATCACTTAGCCCATGTATTTTCTCGTCCCCACGACAGCTTCAGGTAGTCAGGCACTTCCGTACCAAGTCTTGAATCAACTTCGGATTCGAAAGGTGCGCCGGGAAAGATCCAGGTTCTCCACTGTAGCTGTGAGGGCTATTCACCAAGCTGGCAAAGACAAACAAATCTTCCATTTTGTTGTTTCTGGGTGGAGGAGCATTTCGCTCCTTCTCAATTAGTGCTGCCATAATCAGCTCTGGCCTACCAAATCTTCTCTCCAAATATAGCCATTATTTTGTCGACATTCTTAGGTGAAAAACCATCATTGGCTTGAACTTCTCTCTTGGCGTTTTCCGTCAAGGCTCTTTGAGTCTGATAATATTTTCTACATCAGAGAATTGACAACATTTTGTAGACTGTTTATAGCTAGCCCCTAAAAATCGGCCACTCTTCAGGGTCTCCACTGAACATTGGTAAATCTCTACCGACTGTTTGTCTCACTAAATATTGCCTACTGTCACTTTGTTTGGTTGCTAGCACCTAGCTCTACATGTTTGAGAATAGTAGCAATATTGTTAAATGCACCAGCTAAATACGGATTGTCTGACCATTGCTAGCGTCTCATCTATTGATGTGGTTGGAGAAGTTAAACCTGGACCCACATTGATACCAGATAACTCCACTGGATTCGAACAGCTGTTTTAACTTACCAGTTTCAGCATTTTTTTTTTACCCCCAATCAGCAACAACTGGACATCCTTCGTGACTCATTTTCCACCAACTTCCAGATCGAATTCTTCATCAAACTCAGCTAACTTTGTCTGGGAAGCGCTCTCAATCAAGTTTACGTTGAAGTGGCAGCGATGTTTTCTTCTTCAGCAGCTTCTCGTCGCATACGGGCAAGTTCAATGTCGATTTTCTTTTGAGCAACATCATTTTCCAATTGAAGTTTCTTCTGTACAACTTCATTTTCCAATTGTAGTTTTTTCTGTGCGAGTTCTTCCTCGTACTGATGTCGTGCTCTAGCAGCTTCAATCCTATCTCTTTCGATACGAAAACATTCTTGTTTGGCATCTTGCTCCACTTGAAGCTTACGCCGACGAACTGTACTAGTATTAGAACTGGAACTAGAATTATTGCAACTTGCAATTGATCTACTAGATCTCCTTTTGTGTTCTCGTTCATCTACATGTGACGTGGATTTTCCAGCTTTAGTCCAGTCATCATTTCCTGGAAACTTATCTGCTGGAATCCCACGAGTAGATCGAACACCACGATCTGTTACAGCAAATACTATCTGGAATCTTCTTTTTATCCATTTTTGAAAAACTACACTCAATAGCCTACCCCATAGGCCATACCTTGATACTGGAGTGGAATATTCCTAGACTTGAAGATCCAGCCAAACGAGGACCATTAATGTTCCGGCTCACCCACAGTAGTATAAAGAAATACGTTAAATTACACTATTTACAACTTGTACTTGAATAGAAACAATATTCTTTAAAGTGATGATTTATTTTAGATCTTGGGCATTCCCGACCTCAAAACATAAACATAACATAACATATCAATCTCCCTTGACAACAACAATTGAAAATACACAGCCCTCAACATATTATATAAATGATGGGACTACCCAACCCACCGTGACTGGAATGCTAGGCATGACAAGGGCATTAAAGAGGAAGGGAAGTAGAAGCTATAACAAGTATAGAAGAACAAGGGATATCAGGGATAGGGTGACTTTCAAGGAAAATAAAAGGGATCTCATAAGAAATAAAAGAGAAAAGTGGGAGGAGCATATGTCAAATATGCTCGTGGAGAAGGGCAAACAGGGAAGCTGGAATAGGATGTTTAGATATGTAAGGGGGAAAAAAGGCTCAAGAGAATTACCAGTTCTAAAGGGAGATAATGGTAAGCTGTTAGTGGGAAACAAGGAAAAGGCCGAGGCTTTGAATAAGTATTATGCAGAGGTCTTTCAGAAGAAAGAAGGGGAAAAAAGGGAGGATAGGGGTGATAGGGGAATTAAGGGAATTAAAGTTGATGTAGAGAAGGTAACAAAGGTAATTGCAACACTTAAGAGGGGAAAGGCTCCTGGAAATGATGGACTCACTATTGATTTCCTGCAGTTGGCTATGAGGGAAACCTCCATGTACATGTGCTTAATAATAGAGGATTTGTTATAAAATAAATAAATAAAATAAAATAAATTTTATTAAGAGTCTGCCCACTCAGTTATATAACTGATTTTCAGTGGGGGACTTTAAATCAAAGCGACCAAACCAACCCTGCAGGCCCCGACGCAATCGACGAGTGAGCGATAACCAACCAAAGATCGATATTTTTAATAGGAAATATAGCAATCAGTGGTATGGACAGTGCGAACACCCGCGAATCAACGCCAGAATCAACAAGGCCGATTCAGAATAACTCTGAAATTTATTATGTGCTTCGTTGCTAGCACGGCTCCAAAGTCACCGTTTACAAACTCCTAAGACAAGAACTGATGGACTTGAGTCCAAATCAGAAGTTAAAAAACTTCTGACTTTAGCGGGAATCGAACCCTGGACCTTCTGCATTGGAAGCAGATACTGTAATGAGTTATCATCGATAGGTATTTGTAATTAGTTAGATAATTATTTATTAATCACTTTGGTTACATTATGTATTATGTCACTGTTGTAGTTACTTATTAATAATACATTTACAGAACGGCTAGTAACAGTCAGTTCCCACTTCAGTGGGGTAGCCATTAGTACTCTCTATTTCCATGGATTCCCGCGGCTACTACGACATCTCTAGCGCTAGTAGTAGTTACTGTAACTCTTGTTTAATTCTCAACAGTTGGCTAACTGCACAACAACAACAACTTGAAATCAGCTGTGCTGTCAGTTCACCAGCTCTAAGTACACACTTATTACCCCTTTTCCCCCCAAAGTCTATGCATGGTATGATGATTACACAGCAACACAATCAAAACACAATATGGAAGGTTACACAATTTTGAATTTGGATATAAGCTCATACTGAAACAATACACAATAATCATACAAAGATACACAAGTGAATTTGTGCATAGAAGCTCACATAGAAAGATGTGCTAGTAGGCTACTTAGGCCTAGACTTGTTCTGAACAAAAATTCAATACAAATTTTTAAAAAAACTTACTTAAATTAAATGAAACATACAATACAATAGTTCACATTTCAATCTTACAGTGACAATATAATCAATAGCATACAATAACATAACAATACAATGATAATAATACCAGTTTAGTATTTAATGTAATCATTAAATTTAGCTGGTTCTCTCCTGTTACGTGATGGTCTACCATCCGAGTGGGTAACAACCTCACGACTGCCAGAAGTCATGTTACGTGATGGTCTACCATAAGGAGTTGTAACTACCTCACGACTGCCTGAAGTCATGTTACGTGATGGTCTACCATAAGGAGTTGTAACTACCTCACGACTGCCTGAAGTCATGTTACATGATGGTCTACCATAGGGAGTTGTAACTACCTCCGGAGTGTATGGTTTATCAGACATAGGTCTACTTATTATACTTTCTGGGGGTCCTGCTACTGGTTCATTCATCTCTTCCCTCATCATTTCAGAATCCAACCCTGGTGTTACTGGTGCATCCTCATTTACACTTTTTCTCAAATCACGCCTATTCCTTCTAATAGTACTACCATCATTATCCTTTCGTACTACATATGATCGCGGAGTATGATATTTTTGGACTACGGTGGCTGGATTCCACACTCTATCTTCCCTTATCCTAATCCTTTCTCCTTCAAACAATGCTGGCAAGGGCCTAGAGTTTTTATCGTAATTCCTTTTTTGCATATCTTGCAAAACTTGCAGTTTGTCCCTAACCCCTGTCTGAAGCTTAGGTTCTAACAATGAACTAACAGTAGGAAGTTTTGATTTTAGTTGTCTGCTCATTAACAGTTGAGCAGGGCTACAATCTGCCCCTGTGATCGGGGTATTTCGGTATTCCAATAAGAATATATAAATTTCTAGTTTTGCATGATGAGCTTTTTTTAACATGGTTTTAGCAATCTTTACGCCATTCTCGGCCATCCCGTTAGCTTGAGGATACCTAGGACTCGAAGTTACTGTTGTAAAATTCCACTCTTCTGCAAATCTAAGAAATTCTGCACTGCTAAATGGCATATTGTCCGACATTAGACAGTCTGGAACACCTAATCTAGAGAAGATAGCTTTAAACTTTGTTTTTATTTCCTTAGCAGTTTTGTTATTTAACTGTACTAACTCTAACCATTTACTATAGTAATCTTTTACAAAATAAATATGAATTTCCTTTGAATTCAAGAATATCTGCCGCCAACTTTTCCCACGGCCTATTCGGGATTAGGGTGTGGCATAAGTGGTTCTTTAGCATTTTTCTTTTGAAACTTCAAACATGTCTGACATTTACTTATTTTTGTTTCTATATCTCTAGTCATCCCGGGCCAGAACAAAACTTGTCTAGCACGACTTTTGGTCTTTTCCATGCCAAAATGGCTTTCGTGTGCAGTAAACTTAACATGCTATCTGTTAATGTGGAGGAACGAGTACCCGGTCTCCGATGAAAACTAGGCCATCATCCTCAGTTTTTAGTATCTTTGAAATCCCAAAAGTACTTTAGCTGTGATGGAACTTGTTTTTGTGCTCTGGCCATCCTACCCTGAATTAAGTTTTTTAAAGTTGAGCAGTCTCATTTTTGCTCAGTCGCTACTCTAAATTCTTGTTTTTTTGAATTTGACATGGGTAAGTGTTTGGATACACTATGTACCAATTCTTTCATTTCACAATCCTCAATACCTACATCAGGTAAACATACCCTTGATAGGGTGTCTGCTAAATACATTTTGGACCCTGGGACGTACTGAATGTCTAGGTCGTATTTAACCAATTTTAACTGTAAACGCTGTAGTCTGGGAGAGACTTTATGTACATTTTTTGAGATTATGGATATCAGGGGCTTGTGATCAGTTTGAACGACTGTTTTTCTGCCGTACATGTAATTATGGAATTTCTGTGAACCGTAAACAATTCCGAGAAGTTCCTTTTCTATTTGCGAATAATTAGCTTCTGTTTCCGTCATGCTACGTGATGCATATGCGATTGGCTTACCTTCTAATAATACTACCATCATTATTCTTTCGTACTACATACTACTATGTACTACCTTTGGAGTGTATGGTTTATCACCCTTTGTATTACCCCTTCCTTTTCTAAAGACAACAAAGTATCATTCAACTTATCTTTTAGACTAACTGGGATCCTCCTTGGAGGATGTATAACAGGGGTATGGTCCTTTTCTAAAGTTATTGTGCATCTGTTAGGCATGCATCCCAATCCCTGAAATATTTTACTGTGTGACTGTAACACACTCTCTTTAGAACCAAGTTCACTTTCTATTTCCCTGACAAAGTTTATCAAGCCTAGATTATTGCAATCTTGTAGACCTAACAATGGAGTAAACTCCTTGTCTACTACCATAAAAGTTACTGCAATTGGTCCTTTGCTAGGATCATTTTTTAAACTACACTCTAGGTTTATGATTCCTATGGGCTTTACTTTAGTATCGCCAAAGGCAACCAGAACTATTGCAGTATCTTTCAACTTCTGCGTTAAATTTAAATTTTTGACAATATTAAGTGGCATTACACTCACCTCAGCTCCAGTATCAACTTTGAAATTAATTCGGAATCTGAAATTTTCAGATTTACCAACCATGCTCTGCCTACCTTAGGCCTATTGCCTTTCGGGCCCAGAGTGCCTACTTTCTGAATTGAGGTAACATATAGTTTGCTATTATGTTTGTTTGATTCACAAACATCAAGTTTATTTTGACTTGGTTTCACATAAAGTTCACTATTATGTTCATCTTCCGAGTTTACAACACATTCGGCTACGTAGAATTCGCTATTATGTTCATCTTCCGGGCTATCTTCAGATTTATCTTCCGGGTCTATGACACATTCAGCTACTCGTTTCTTCGTACACATCTTAGCGAAATGATTTAACTGTTCGCAGTTTCTACATGTTTTTCCAAACGCTCTGCAGCTACGCGCACCGTGACGGTAACCACACTTTTTGCAGTCAAAGTCTTTGCCGCCGTCCGCCTTGTAACGCTGGAATTTATTCTGTGTTGTATCGGTCTCCATTTTCCGGTTCCCGTCTTTGGATGATCCTGGCCTAGCCTTTTGAGGCCTAGTCAACACTGTCTCTACCATCACCTTTTCGCCTAGTTCCATGGCCTGCTGTTTACTTACTTCTGCTGCTCGGCATAAATCAGCTGTTTTTCTAGAGTGAGATCACTTATGCGAAGTAGTCTTTCACGTAAAGCCTGGTCGGTGATACCCAATACTACCCTCAAAGTTAGTAATTGATTTTGTTGAGTTCCAAATTCACAGGATTTAGCTAGGATTTTAAGCCTAGTTAGAAAATGGTCAAACACTTCAGACTGTTCTTGTACACATGTAAAAAACTTACTCTGTTCATACACAAGATTTCGTCTTGGTGTGCAGTATTCTTCGAATTTTTTCATCACTTTTGCCAGATCCTTTTTGTCTGCGTCCCTCATTTCGAACGTGTTGAAGAGTTCTAGGGCCTCATCTCCAATGAAATTGAGAAACACGGCCACTTTATCTTCTTCAGAATCATTATACCTGTTGTGTATGCAACAACAGACTTTGATTGACTTGGAATCACGCGCCTTGGCGTCAACGCACAACGCTACCTATGTTGAGCAGGCGGTGTGTTTCTCACATCTGACTTCAGTGGTCGTACTTCCGTTTCCGTATAATACTTCATCAACCATCATGTAGATGGAAGCTAACTTATTCTTGTAACTGTGTATTTAACTAATGACATCTGCTTAATCGTATATTCAATAAACCTAAGAATTATGGATATCTTTTGTATACTAATTTCCCCAACAGTATACAATAATGGCGCAGTCGACATAGGAAGAAATAGCCTTTTTATTTCAATTTTACGGGACCACGTTTGGACGTCCTAACCTATACGCCTAGGCCTAGGCTAGGCCTAGTATTTCAAGCAAGATTTCAACCATTTCAAGGTACCACGTACGTACTAAAAACATTTTATTACCATGTCGGTAAACGGCGATAACAACACCGTTATTTCAAACGTAATTATTGGAAGTACTCCTCAGTTTAACACTTCAAAACCGGAGGACTTTGAAATTTTTACAGAGAGGCTGGAATTTTATTTCTTGGCTAACAATATCGTAGATGTTTCCAAGAAAAAGGCGATCCTTTTCGCAAACTGCGGGGACAGCGTTTATAGACAAGTCAGAAAACTTTGTTCTCCCAAGTCAGCTTTCGATATTTCATTTGAGGAAGCTATAAAGCTACTCAAAAACCACTACTGTCCGAAGCAGAGTGTACATCTAAAAATATTTGAATTTCAACACCGAAGACAAAAACCGGGTGAACCGTTCAAGGATTTCTACGCAGATCTTAGGCGTATGGCAGAACCATGCGAATTTAAAGATTCCAATCAAGCTATTCTCTCTCAAATCTTGTTTGGATTGAATAGTACAGAGTTAACTGGTAATTTAATGCAAAACCCAGACAACCTTACGCTAGAAAAAGTAGAGCGGAAGATTTTAGCCTACGAGGCAGCCAAAGCTAATGTTGCAATATTTTCAAACCCATCTAAAACTTCCGATGGCGTTCATCGTACAGCGGTTCAGTACCGAAATCAACTAAAAGCGGCGACCGGTGCATCGTCCAAAACAACACCATCGTCTACATCCCAGACCATTTCATGCAAGCGGTGTGATGGTGCCCATCCAGTAAGTAGCTGCCGGATTCCAGGTACAGTGGAGTGTCACTACTGTCACAAGGTGGGTCACGTTAGCAAAGCCTGCCGTAAACGCAAAGCCGATATTTCTAAGCCTAAACCTACAGGTCAGCATGGCGGTTTTCAACAGTCGTCAAGCTACGCTAGTACTAAGAATACTTCAAACACAGGTAGTCAGCCTAAGAATTTCAGTGGAAACCACTTAGTCCAAGCTAACGAGACAGAGTGCAACCAGGGACCAAATCAAAACCATGTATTATTTCATACAAAGTGTTCCATGGCCCCACCTCCTTACAAAACTAGATGTCATGATAGATAAGGTAATCATTCCCATGGAGATTGATTCAGGTGCAGGTAGAACCATAATTGGTTTATCCACATATCAAGAGCATTTTTCACACATTCAGCTCAGTAAACCACTGTCAATTTAAGCACGTGGTCAAAGGAGGAACTTCCCATCCTAGGTTCTATTTTAGTGGATGTTAAGTTGCATGATTGCAAAGCTACTTTACCCCTAATAGTAATGAATCAAGATGGACCAACCTTGATGGGTAGGGATTGGTTTACACATTTAAATGTATCTGTGAGTGCAATCAAAAGGTTAGAAATTGCACCCATCACCGAATTGCCTCACCAGATAAGCGATTTTCAGGATGTATTTCTCCTGAGTTAGGCAAGTACAGCGGACCACCGGCAAGTATTGTACTTAAGCCTGATGCTAAACCGGTTTTCCGGCAAGCAAGGGACGTACCATTTTCAAGGCTACCTATGGTCGATGCAACTATTGACAGTTTAGAATCAGCTGGGGTTTTTGTTCCTATGTTGTTTTCAAAATGGGCCTCTAGCACTGTCAACATAGTTAAAGGGGATGGTACCATACGCATATGCGGTGACTATAGTAACACTGTCAACCTTGCTTGTGAGACCGAAGTTTACCCATTGCCTTCCATCGACAAGATGCTTGTCAAACTCACCGGAAGCAAGCATTTCACAAAGCTAGACCTAACTAACGCGTTTTTACAAATTTCTGTAGATCAAGAGTCTTCGGAGCTGCTCACACTGAACACACATCGCGGCCTTTTCAGGGTAACCAGGTTACCGTTTGGTTTGTCGTCTTCTCCTGCGATATTTCAAAGGATCATGGATGTTCTTGTCGCTGGCATCCCAGGAGTGGTGGTGTTTATCGATGATCTGCTAGTCACGGCGCCCACCATAGAAGAAATGTGGAGACGGGTAAGGCTAGTACTAGGCAGGCTCCAAGCAGCTGTGTTACGTCTACGCAGGGACAAATGTCAGTTTGATGTTAGTTCGCTCGATTTTCTGGGATATCATGTATCTTCTGAGGGTATCAGTCCTTCCAAAAAGAAGATTGAGGCACTACTCAATGCCCCTGTCCCACAGAACAAAAATGAATTGATGGTTTTCTTGGGGTTTGTGAATTATTACGATAGATTCTTTCAAGACAAAGCTACCAAATTTAGGCCTTTGTATAACCTTCTTCAAGAAAAGATTCCATGGCAATGGACAGAGAAGGAACAAGCATGCATGGATTATGTTAAAGAGGTAATGGGTTCAGGTATCATTCTGGCTCATTACGATCCCAAGCTGCCGATCGTATTGGCATGTGACGCATCTCCTAGTGGTGTTGGTTGTGTACTTTCACAGATTCAGCCCAATGGCGTGGAAGCCCCTGTAGCATGTGCATCCAGAACGCTACATCCTAACGAAGTTAAGTTCGCTCAGATCGATCGTGAAGCTCTCTCGATCATATTTGGTGTGCTAAAATTCCACATGTACTTGGCTGGAAATGATTTCACTATTATCACTGATAATAAGCCTCTACTAGGTATTTTCAGGCCGGATAAGCAAATACCTATGGTTCTGTCTCCTCGTATGCTTCGCTGGAGTCTCATGCTGAACCAGTACAACTACAAGCTTCAGTACAAGCCAGGACCCAAACATGCAAATGCTGATTTCTTTAGCCGTTTCGCTGTTCAAGATTCCATGTCGGAACCTATATTTCCAGAACCAGCAGGAATCCTGTTCCTGGACCAAGGAACGCAGCATGCTAGTCTCAATGCTACTGCAATAGCAGAAGAGACCAAGAAAGATCATTTTCTTTCGCAAGTCTACTCGTACATCCAGCACGGGCGTGATCGTCATCTGCTTCCAGACGAGGCTAAGAAATATCTAGGCCCAGAGGGAACCCTGTCTACACTTTGTGGTTGTGTGTTAAGAGGTGATCGAGTAGTCATCCCGACTTCAATGAGAAATCAAGTTCTCAACCAGTTGCACAGAGTACACCTAGGTATTGTTCGTACAAAAGCTGTGGCTCGATCATATGTTTGGTGGCCAAACATTGATGCAGAAATCGAGAATTTTGTGAGTTCATGTAATGAATGCTCGCTCTACAGGTCACAGCCATCACGAGCTCCGATCATTCCTTGGACGCCCACGAACAAACCTTGGTCGCGTCTTCATGCTGATTTCGCGGGACCTTTTCACGGTCATACTTTTCTCATCGTTATTGACTCTCATAGTAAGTGGATGGAAGTGTTAGACACTGATGGATCCATGTCGTCTTCAACAGTAATTCATTCCTTACGCACCAGTTTTAGTACTCACGGTATCCCTGACGAAGTAGTCACAGATAATGGCCCTTGTTTTCGGTCAGAAGAATTTGCCTCTTTTCTGAAAGAGAACCAAATCAACCACATTCGCTCCGCTCCGTACCAACCAGCTAGTAACGGTCAGGCGGAACGCACAGTACAAACGATCAAGAATCTGCTCAAGAAGGTAAACGAAGATCAGTGGGAAGTAGAATTACCCAGAATTCTGCTTACGTTAAGAACTACTCCCAACGCAAGTGGATACTCGCCTTCAGAGTTACTCATGGGACGTAAAATCGCTACGTTATTGGACAGATTACACCCTGCAAATGTGCAGTCCTCACGGGAATCTCAAGCTGTTTGCAGTTCTCTGGACATATCCGCGACAAGGATTTTCAACGAGAATGACTCCGTCCTGTACAGAGTCTACAATATTCCTGGTCAAAAGTGGGCTGCAGGTGTGATAATGTCAGTGGAAGGTCCTAGAAACTTCACTATACTTACCAGTGAAGGTACGATGGAACGACGTCATCTTGACCAGCTACGTCGCAGAGTTTCTAATCCTCCTGTTCCTACTACACCAATTCCGATCTCCCTTAACCCTACTCCTTATGTAATACAGGAACATACTAATGCTGATGTTTCTGTGCCCGAGGTTCTGTCCGAGTCTGCACAGGTGCCAATCGCTGTTCTCCCCAGGGTTGACCCGGACGTTGCAGCTACATCGCATTCGCATCGCAAGGTTCCACCTGTGAGACCATCTTCATCAACTCCAGAAGCTGTACGAAGGTCCTCAAGACAAGTTACAAAGCCTTCGTATCTCAGTGATTTTGTGATTAAATGATTATCTATCTTTGCTAACCCTTTTTGCTATTATATCAGTCCTTCAGACAAAGGGTTTTATTTTGAATTATCTTAGCCCATATGGCATTCTATATTTTTCCGTGTCTATATTTTAAAGGCGGAGACTTGTTGTGTATGCAACAACAGACTTTGATTGACTTTGAATCACGCGCCTTGGCGTCAACGCACAACGCTACCTATGTTGAGCAGGCGGTGTGTTTCTCACATCTGACTTCAGTGGTCGTACTTCCGTTTCCGTATAATACTTCATCAACCATCATGTAGATGGAAGCTAACTTATTCTTGTAACTGTGTATTTAACTAATGACATCTGCTTAATCGTATATTCAATAAACCTAAGAATTATGGATAACGTTGTATACTAATTTCCCCAACAGTATACAATAATACCTTTTCGATGCCCTCATAAAAATATCGAACTTCTGTCGAAAACGCGTCCAATTTTCGTGGACATTTCCACTTAGGCTTAGTTCTGCCGGCTCCTTGCACTTCAGCGCCATTATTACGGAGTCTCTAGCTTAGGCCTACCTCGTGGTTTTTCTTTGTTCACTTCCGCGAACCGCTGGCCACCATGTAATGAGTTATCATCGATAGGTATTTGTAATTAGTTAGATAATTATTTATTAATCACTTTGGTTACATTATGTATTATGTCACTGTTGTAGTTACTTATTAATAATACATTTACAGAACGGCTAGTAACAGTCAGTTCCCACTTCAGTGGGGTAGCCATTAGTACTCTCTATTTCCATGGATTCCCGCGGCTACTACGACATCTCTAGCGCTAGTAGTAGTTACTGTAACTCTTGTTTAATTCTCAACAGTTGGCTAACTGCACAACAACAACAACTTGAAATCAGCTGTGCTGTCAGTTCACCAGCTCTAAGTACACACTTATTACAGATACGCTAACAACAAGACCAACGAGCCACACACAAGACCAACGAGCCACACAAACACAAACACAAAACAAACAAAAAACAAAAAAAAACACACAAACGTTGACATTGAAAGATTCAAGTTAGTCCGGATGTTAAGAGACTTGACCTTGCATTTTTTGATACAAGCAAGGCACTTGGCACACGTGTTCTAGGGACCATACCCTACTTATTTTGAGGTGGAGCCATCGTGATATCCCGTGCAGGGACCCGTTATCGCATGTTGCCTACCCCTGCTGGTTTGAAGGGTTGATTAGCAAAACAATTCGGTGTTTGGTGATAGAAACTTGAAATTTTTACCAAATAGGGGTAACATTTGGCTTAACATACTGGCAACGGGGAACTTCGGATTTCTTCATAGTTAAGGGATGATAGGGGTTTTTAATTTTGGGGGTTGAAAATTTTGATTTTAATTTTTATTGATGACACCCTTGGTGTAATGTTGGACTTCTACGTTAAAGTACTTCCCAAAATCTTCAAACAAAATAATGGTGTTTAAATATGACGAGCTACCCCTAATTTGGTCATAATGACCTGTTGACATAATGATCTGAGTTATGAGCTATTTGAAAAATTGTTAAACATAGTCGTGTGACCACTCTATTTAAAGCTTAGATGAAGTAGAATAATATTAAATAAATTTCAACATGCCATGTTGACCTGTGACCTTTTTCGTCCTTTATTTGACCTTGATAACTGTTTCAGCATGAGCTGCATGACTGCATAATGTATACTTATAGCACATCCAAATGCATGTGATATATTAACAATTTTATTTACTAAATAAACTCAACATGTAATGTTATAAGGCTGCATTGCGAACGCTTTTTACTGTCGCGTTGATGGATAAGCAGTTTTGTACCATTGAACCCTCTTTTACTATACTTTTACTTCGTCGTTTTTCAACGTATTTACATAGAATATACCATTTTAAAAGGAGTACCAAATTCCTGGTAAATCGTTATGGTAAAACTTTAAATATTAACATTCAACAAGAGGAAAGTTACAATACACCCATTGTTGATTATAGTACTTTATTAATTACTTATGCAGTTAACCAACTTTGTTAAGTTTTGGATTATTTCACTTAAGCTCACAAAGTGCGACGCACTGGCAGAGCTGTGTACTTTCATTAACGTTTGAGACACTTGCATGATCCTCCACATCCTTTCTTGCACCTGCACCCTGCATCGTACAAACTCTATACATGCTTCAGAAGCAATTGGAAGAATGGTCCACACTGGCACCCATCCATATGCCGTCATATTCCATCCCCACTCAGAAGGCCAAGGCAGCTGTTGTTGTAGGGAGAGAGTTTGATCCCAGACGTGTACTCCTTGATTGATTGAGCGTCGAATGTGCTGTACTAAGGCGTCTTTTGTCGGAGGAATCGTTTCTATAGCTGTCTGTTTTTCTTGGTGAATAGTATTTTGCGACATTCATTCACGGTAAAGTACGTGTTTCATCAAAAAAGTGAAAATTTAAAATAAACACTTTTTTAGGGTATCTCAAGCGTACGTTATTGTAGCTCTTGATACGTGAATGTAAATTGATTTCCAATGTCATTCAAAACTACTGCAAACTTCTCCAAAGTCTCAATGACAGCCTCCACTTTTTTCAACAATAGTGGCAATGAAACCATTTGTAGCATCAGGAAACGATCTCCAAGCATCGAACGCAGACTTTTTCCCATAACCATCACGAAAGGAGGAAATGGTTTCCATCCCGAAAATGCGTGGAACATAGGAAGTGCTATAGAGTAACCAGTAGATAATTCAAATCGGTTCCCGGTATCCTTTTTTAGAACATAATCAATCCGTGGTTATTTACCTAGATAAGCTGCAACATGGTGTGCTTCGACATACTGATGGTTCCTTCCAGTCCCCAGATGCTCCTATAGCGCTTCAATACCAGTCATTTCCGGAACACAGCTGATTGCACGGACTAGCACATCAGTAGCATTATGCGCGTGTCTCCCTGCTTGTGATTACATTGGGGCCAACCCGCCTGTGATATCCTGTATTAAGTGGTAGCTTTGAGTATGGTGGTAGTAACTAAAAGGGTATCAAGTTGTCATTGATATGCTGGAGGCAAACATCCTAATGAAAATGAACTTCTTTATTACCTGAATCACGTAGAAAATTTGGCCATCCTTTGGGAATTTTTGTAGTTGGAGTTACGAGTGTCCTAAATATTTTTCCCGTGTCATATTTAAAGACTAATTGGGTCGTACTTATCCCAGATGATATCTAAGCTTAGCACAGACGCTAGTTCTTTCTTGAGGAAGGGAGAAAAAAAAACACTTTCTACATAATCTTGGAATGCAATTGAGTGGTCCGGTGGGGGGGGGGGGGGGCTTAACCTATCACGTATTTTTGCATCTACAGGTGGTGCATTTACTACAGAACTGTTTTGACTGGTATTCAAACGGCATTTTACTAGATCCAATTTGGTACAAGATCTCAACAAGGAATAATACAGACAAGGACACGATGAGCTTGGTTGATGACTGGTCATTTTGGCCATAGATTTATGAACAAGAGGCCGAGTGGCTGTTCTAAAGAGTAGAAATTTGTTTAACTTGATGGGGTCCATAAAATATTTAGCAAATGTACTCACTGCCGCGGCACCAGAGAGCGAGAGAGAGTGCGCTCTCGGAAAATGGTCCCAAAAGGTGCGCGATTCAAACAGCTGTTTTGTTTGTTGGTTTGAATTGTTATTGTTTATATTAACGTTATACTACAGTATACTTCTAGCTAGTCATATTTTGGTACATTTATAAGAAAAACCGTTCATTTCACCCCAATGAAAGCGGACCTAAACCAATTCCTTGTTAATTTGACTCCATTGATGATCAACTAGCGATCAGTTACTTGAAAAACGGACCACTGATTGGCCACGATTCACCATTGGATAAGGATAACATCAACAACGTATTAACTATTATTAATTTTTTCATGGTTTATTACCATAACGATCCACCAGGAACTTGGTACTCCTTTTAAAATGGTATATTCATATTCTATGTAAATACGTTGAAAAACGACGAAGTAAAAGTATAGTAAAAGAGAGTTCAATGGTACAAAACTGCTCATCCATCAACGCGACAGTAAAAAGCGTTCGCAATGCAGCCTTATAACATTACATGTTGAGTTTATTTAGTAAAAAAAATTGTTAATATATCACATGCATTTGGATGTGCTATAAGTATACATTATGCAGTCATGCAGCTCATGCTGAAACAGGTATCAAGTTCAAATAAAGGACGAAAAAGGTCACAGGTCAACATGGCATGTTGAAATTTATTTAATATTATTCTACTTCATCTAAGCTTTAAATAGAGTGGTCACACGACTATGTTTAACAATTTTTCAAATAGCTCATAACTCAGATCATTATGTCAACAGGTCATTATGACCAAATTAGGGGTAGCTCGTCATATTTTAAACACCATTATTTTGTTTGAAGATTTTGGGAAGTACTTTAACGTAGAAGTCCAACATTACACCAAGGGTGTCATCAATAAAAATTAAAATCAAAATCTTCAACTCCCAAAATTAAAACCCCTATCATCCCTTAACTATGGAGAAATCCGAAGTTCCCCGTTGCCAGTATGTTAAGCCTAATGTTACCCCTATTTGGTAAAAATTTCAAGTTTCTATCACCAAACACCGAATTGTTTTGCTAATCAACCCTTCAAACCAGCAGGGGTAGGCAACATGCGATAACGGGTCCCTGCACGGGATATCACGATGGCTCCACCTCAAAATTAGTAGGGTATGGTCCCTAGAACACGTGTGCCAAGTGTCTTGCTTGTATCAAAAAATGCAAGGTATCCCCCATATATATCCTTTAACATCCGGACTAAGTGGATTTATTGATATTTAAAGATAGATAAACACTAATAGGCTAGGCCTAGCACACAGACATTTGTGACAGGATGACAACACAGGAAGCAATGGTGCACTGTGGGTAATAGAGTTATTTCCTGTTTGTAGTTCATACATCTAGCACCAGGTGGCACTGGCATAAGGCCCTAGATTTAAAATTGAGCGGGCTATGGCACATTTATAACACTCCCACTTGCCATAGGCCTAGTCTTAATTTACAAGAGTCCCAAATTCTTCACACACCATCCGTGCTTTGCAGGGGGCAAACTTTTGGTCATGATGTCTGCGATCATTTCTTCTGTGGGTAGGTATTTCATAGAAATATGTCCCCTCTTGCACCTTCTCCCTGACAAAATGATGCTGGATATCGATGTGCTTCGTACGCCCATGTAGTGCTGCATTCGAAGTAAGCTTGATGGCG